>CM051034.1:50376002-50658502 GCA_027627225.1 Congeria kusceri | reverse complement strand
ATCAAAATATGGACGCAAAGTAAGATGAAATAGCATCGATCAGCGATCATCGATTTCAGACGATATATTATAACGTCCGATTTACGAAAACGTTTGAAGGCGAGATTCATAGTGCAGTATCATCGTCAAATAAAATATATCTTTCAATGTCTGTCAGGGAAAATATTAATGTATGCATACTATATACTTGACTATGTATTTCAAAATAGTTTACACCAGGCGGACTTTACTTTTCATATAATATGCAATATGCAATATAATATGTATGATGGGCCATTAACAATATATTATTTCGAGAAGTAAATGTTAATTGCCAGCTAAGAAATAGTATAGGTTGCATAATAAATAACGACAATGAATATGTAATTAGTTAATTTTTATGTGTGGGTATATGCATTTCAGAAGAACACGAAGAAGAATGCAAAAAAGAAAGTGTAAGGAAAGTCAACATATCTGGAATGAAACCAATACCTCTGCAAGGAACAGCAAAATCCAAGCATACAACAAAGAAATCAAACATTGACTTTCAAACCAATTAAAAAAAGGCAAAACGGTTGTAAATTCTACACTACCACTAGGCAGTGTTGCAAACCGCCATTGTCACATTATTTGTATGCCTCCACTTTAGAGGGGGAGGCAAATAGATTTTGCTATTGTCCGTCTGTCCTGCCGTCCGTTCGTCGGATTTTTGTGTCGCGCATAACCCATAAAGTATAACTGCTAGAGTCATGAAACATTATAAGCGTGTTCATCGGCATCGGGGCTTGTGCACCTGCGTATTGTGGTGCGGTTGTTTCCGATATCAGCGGAGTTATGGCCCCTTTTTACCATAAAATGTTATTTTTGGACTTGTGTCGCGCGTAACTCGAAAGGTATTGCTGCTAGAGTGTTGAAACTGTATAAACATATTGTAACGTGCTGTGCGCCAGTGAGGAGTTCTCATCGTCGTCGTCGTCGTGTGTTGACAATCAAACAAACAAGCCAAATAAATTATAACATTTATTAAACGATTTTTAATAAACGTAAATCATAGATCTCCAATATAGTATATCTGAATGTAATAATGCTAGAAAATTTCCCTTATTCTAATGCTTTAATATAATTTAATTACATACTGTGATAGAGGATCCAAATAAAAAAACTGGCAGTGGTGGAACTGAAAGCCTGGCGATGATGTTCGAAACAGACTCCTGTACCCAGCGTTCCTACGTATTTATATGACGAAACAGGAAATAACCCCTTTAAAATAATGAAACATTTTCACAATACTTATTTGCCTAACAATAAAAATAGTTATTAATAATAAGATCAATAAAGTGCATGTTAACCTACTTACTATACGGCAACGGTTTTAACATTAATACAATAATAATGTGGTTGTCGACCCTTTTGCAAATGGAGAACAAAACTATTTATGCAAGAAATATGATATTAATCAGTATGTGAACTATTGCACCTGGGTATTTTTGTGCAGATTTTTCCGCCATCAGTGGAGTTATTGCCCTTTTTTGCAAAAACTTACATTTTTGGATTTTTGTCGCGTGTAACTCAAAACGTATAACTGCTAGACTGATGAAACTTTATAAACATATTAATCAGCATGTGAACTTGTGCACCTGGGTGGTGCATTTTTTTCCGACATCAGCAGAGTTTTGTGACAACCAGCGGCATGTGGGGGCATAATTTTATTTATATCCATCATATTGCAATCATTTTTTCAACCAACACAAAGTTGTATTGTGATCGTCATTTGTTCCACTTCCATTTCATTTGTTTTGCAGTCATGATATAATTTTTTTTTTGCGAATTGCACGTGTTCTTATCAGCAGTGATATTTAAAGTAATGCTGGTTGTGTATGAAAAAATCCAATGGTTGTTCTTAGATACGTGTATGTACCTAAAGGGGACATTTCTAAAACCCTTAATACAAAGAATAATACATTATGTGCGACTATAACTGAAAAGTGCGTTATCATTTAAGGAAAAGACAGTCGTGTTAATACATTTGTACACTGCATATACAAGGATTATATTTTTATATGTGTACTTAAGGATTATATTGTTATATGAGTGTATGCGCACATGCGTTCTTTTTAATATAAATGATAAAATATAGAGCTAGTTGCAAACAAATTATGCGGTGCTTGGTTTTCTTCTGCCATTTCAACACTGATAATAGCTATTTACCTCTATTAGTACTACTATCGTGTGTGAACCTAGGTATGCATCTTTCTGAACACCTTTTACATCACCCGCAGTATGTAATCATAATCGTATTCAGAAAAAAAACGTGTGCCATTGGTCTTGCATATACGGTCTTCTAAAGTTAAGCGAATAACCCGCAGCAGCAGAAACTAACACGTGAGGCGAAGATAAATAACATGCATTAATTGTTAATCGTAGGAATACCGAATAAATATTATGGCTTTCTACTGAATTTGCTTCATAAAAGCACGTCCAATGGTATATATTTTCGCAATGGGACTTCGTGTATAAAATCTTGTATAATACAATGTAGCAGTTCGTTGACTGTTGAAATCGTTGTAGCTTACACGTTTCGAGAAACAAAAAAATATGGAAAAATATATACTTTTCAATGATAAAAACATTTTAATTTCCAGCATAATACACCCATATGTCGCAATCCATCTGCCAACAATGTATCTTTCTTTTAAGCAACCATATAGTGTGCTTGAAATTAAAACAATCAACCCTTCTTTTAATCAACCGTTTGAAAACTATACTGACAATGCCCATCAACAATTGTTATGTACACGTTTGGTTTCATCACATATCACAAAATGCACATAATTGCATGTATTAGGAAAACCAAATATATATATATATATAATATAGTCGTATGAAAATACGTTGTAGTCCGTGTTATATCTAGAGAAAATTTCAGTCGATCAAGGAATCACGCACTATATAAATATATAAAACACAACTTAAATCATCTAAACCAACATAATCATTACACTAAATCTTATGTTCAAGTAAATTCAAATATGCAGCTTGGCATAGTTTTAGCCTTTCGAATGCGCAAACAGTCTCAATGTTGATAAACGTGTACCGTGTTTGCATTTTTATTTCTGATTCAGAAAAATATTAAATATCGCAACATTCTACAAAGTGTAATGCAGATTATATTTTATATATGAAATGCTAAATACATGTTTAGATATTTATAAATATGTATGGTATTCAATGTATGCTTAATGCGGACTCCTAGGCTTAAAAGACATATGGGTTAAGTCTTCACAATGTGGTATCTGTTGTGAGCTGCCCTCTAACTCCTGGCCCAAAAATATTGCAAATCGCCCCACACACCTTTACCAATTATAGAACACCAACTGAACCACCAACCAACCTCCGCAAGATGCATTGTATGTGCTTCGAACATTGTGTATGTGGTTAGTTTTTTCATTACACGGAAGTCTTGGCTTTAAATTAAACGTCGTTCATGATTTCCCTAAGCATCAGAAAGGACTATTGTTGTTGTAGTTTTTACCGAGAGATTGCGTGTTGATGAAATTATGTTATCATTGTCCTCATACAATACGGTAATTAACAATATTATACATCATATACTGAGACATATAATTATGCAAAGTCCGATAAAACCTCAGAAATTAACACCTTAACATGAAACGTTATCATTGGTCAATATTGTGAATTATGATTAAAACTTTTCATAATATCTGGCCCGTTTATAATAAATTTCCACAAGCCATGTGTCTCAAAATAATTGCCCCTTCGATTACTGCATCGTGTCCACAAGTCGTTGCAATTTGCATTGCTAGAAACGCCTTTCTCACCTATTCTCGTAAATATGGCAATTTCGAAAATTCCCCGACAATGAACATTTATTTAACGGATTCGTTTCCAATCTTGGATAACACAGAGGACACAAAGTCAACTAGTCTTTTCACAGGTTCATCAAAGAGGAGTGCAAGAACATGATTATCGACAACCAGTTTATTTCCACACAATCTTACATGATCCTTGTGTATAGATTGTTGAATGTGGTAATGTAATTCTTTGCAAGTCACATCGCTGACATCGCAATTCTGATATTAATACGTTGGCTTGTTATTAGTGTTTACTCTATCTTTTTCATATCGAAGTCTCTCATTATTTCAATAACGTCGGCTGAGCATTCCTTTTTGAATCTTTTTATAATCCCGCCTCCTGTGCGAAAATGAAACAGTAAATGTATTGCATAATGAGGTGTCGACTAAATAGAACATTGTTTCAAAATGTTTTGTAAAATAATTCAATAATATTCAGAATGCATTATTTATTTTGCTACCGAATATATGCTTCCAGTATCAATATGTTCACCAAAAGCTGTGTTAACAAGAATATGGTAGTGAAACGATTCATACCTGTCAAATTATCTTAAAGTTTTTCGAATGCCTCATTAAACATTTTTCCAGCGCAGTCTCTTCTAATTTATTTATCTGTCACATTCAGTTTCAAATTAGGTGTCACCTCAAATACTGTAATGTCAACCAGATCATCTGAAACGAAATGAACACTGAGCATTTCGATTGCATATCTTCAATGCATCCTATAGTGTAATCTGCCTTTGACAAAACCACGGCATAAATTATGAATTTGAGAAATACAACTATAATCGAAGGATTTACATAAAAGATAACATGCATATTTTAAATATATTAACATGCAGTTGAATTATACCACAAAACGGAAAATCTGGAATGTTATATGACACCCATTTTTATACTCAACATGCATCGTTAAATATAAATTGAATACAATTATATGCTTTAATATACTGTATGTTCGAGTAGCTAATAATGTAAGACAAATACCCCTTAAAGATTGCACAAAACATGTATGCAGTATTGAATGGAGTTTAGGATAATATAAATTTTTTGGAAAGCTTTCGCATTGTCACTTGGATTTAAATATACTATGCTATACAAAGCTATGAATGGCCAAAAGGAGTGAGATGTTTCTTCGCTCGTTATCCAAAACGCATGGCCAGTTAGTAAAATAATAACTATTGGAAATAGGAAAAACTTATTTGACCAAAAGTCGCGCAAGTATAGGATGCAAAACTTTAATGAAATAACAGAACGTTACTAACGTAGCCGATGCAACACATACATATAATTGATTACATGTAGTTTTAAATCTCGTTTATTAAGCGTCAGTATTATAATTTTTAAAAAGCAATGACAGTTTGCAGTTGAGTAACGAGAAAGCTACACCACGGCCGTAAAATACAGCTTACCTCCCGCACCGCATACAAAGTAACGTTTACCAGGATATACAGCTGAACGGCTTGCCTCATGAAGGTCAGTAGAACTAGGATTTTTAGAATGTTGAAAGAAATACACAGAAGCCTCTGGTTCCTTTACAATTCTTACATGCGCCAATTTTAACCCAGCCTTCAACAAACAATGCCAATTATAAATTACAAACGGATAACAACATTGTCTTACATTTACATTAAATATCACGCTATAGATCATGTTATTTGTACTTACCTCTTTGGCCGACGTTCTCATAAACTCTTCCGCATTTTTAAGCCATGCGGGAACTTTCATGACCCAGCTGATGTCTTTTTCAGGCAATGAGACTGATCTACCAGTCCCATTTAAAAATTTGTCTGTAAGATATTTCATTGTTGCCAAAAAACACTTGTAAAGCATTAAGATTTTTCCCAGATTCATTTCTAGCTTAGTATCGTGTCGAATGGTCTGAAATTTAAAACAAATGCTAATCAAGTTTATTAGTGAACAGTAGTAGTCAGCAATTCTGAATTAACACAATTGTATATGGAATAATAAATGAACTAATTTATATGAAATTCACAAGTTAAGGCTAATGATAAAATAATACCTCAATGAAATGAAAATTATGTTACCTCTGTACTGCTTGACTGAATCCAGATATTCTTGAATAAATAATACTGATTGTTTGAACCATATGACTTCATTTCCAAATATTTTTCTTCCGCTTCGTAGCCAAATGTTTCTACATTTTTGCCATCTTCTCCGATAAGCACATAGGTTGGTACTTAAGCAATTACTATTACCACTTTGATATTTAGTTAAAACCTGTATTGTATTCATGTAACTAAAATGTCACATCGTGGACATCCTTAGTTTTGATATCCGTGACAGACATACACCTTTGCAGAATGAATGACCAATGTAAAGGAACGACTGGTATACGTAGATACATTTGACAAAACCAAAAATAATATTATCTTAAACTTATCTCTAAACATACATGTTTATTGTAACATAAAAACAAAGCTCATCGATATATATTTAAGATGGAAGTGTAGAGCAGTTTATTCACATAACAGTCATAATTGATATTGAAAGATTTAAGAATGTGCCTTTGTTGAAGAATTTTATCTTATTTATATCTTTATATATAACACAAAATAACAAAGAATTTATATCTCAAAAATGTTCCACTATCTTAGTTTGAAAGCGTACATAAAGCGCAGGCGTAAATGATTCATTCTTGCACTGCCAAAGTATTAAATGTTTAAAGTAGTATAAAAACGTTGTGTTACCTTTCGAGCAACGAGCAGCTGTTATGTAAATCAACTTCATAGTCATTGGCTCTGATACGGAGGAAAAGGCCACAGCGGTGAATGAAGACCCGATATGAATTGCCACAACTAGAAGTGGTTTGTTTACACTTGCCACGGCAGTCTGCAGTAAACATATAAGTAATGCGAAAGTATAAAGTCGGTCATTCTTACTAAAAGCAAAGTCGGGAAAGACAAATATACGGAAATTCCGGCTTTCGCTGAAAAGGTTTGCATGTTTTCATAAATATGTAGACATGTTGCCTTACATTCATCATTTGATTTGACGTTTTCCTGAACACACCCTTTTACCCTTTTTACTTTCTCTTCGCATTTTTTTCAGCTTTGACATATTTTTGTTCGCACACTTATTATCGATGTTCAACTTATGCGGGTCAATGACGAACTCATTACACAACATGTGATCACCACGAATGCAGCGATCACATACAGTGACATCATGCTTTCCGCCAGATTGGGACTGATCGCCGGTTTTATGTAGTTGACATTTTTGTTCGTGGATGCTGAGTGCTACAGACACAGGTTCACAACTTGTATAAGCTGAACTATCCACTTGACATGGTATGTACCCAGGCGCCCAGTTATGATTAGCAAAACATTGGTCACAAAGTCGCAGGTTTCAATTCTCACAGAATCCAAACACGGGCTCCAGGAAGCAAAATCCACAAACGTCTGAAACAGCGGTCATGTTCGGAACTCTTCTGTACATTAAGATATCAGCTTATTATGTTCTTAAAATATCCATATTTCTATAAAAGGAACATACAAAAACAACACGGCATAGTTATATATACACATTCTCAAAACCGAATACTTGTTAAAATATAATGCAGTAAATAACAAAAATAGCGGCAACAATTTACCTTATTTCATCATATCAAATAAGTCAAAATTAATTATTATGTTAATAATCATAAAACATTTGGACAAGCTCAATTTAATGAACGTTCATCACATCATCACACCTGTCTTGACAAAATAAACGCCATTTAATTAACTTGGCTCTATTCATTGACTGCGAAATGAAGATAAAATACACAGTGTGGTGGCAGCATGTCTTGGTATTTTGCCAACAATCGTGGTTAAGGTATTCGTAATTCACGTAAGATATATTTAAGTCCCCAGCAACCTAGTATTCTTAACATGATGATCCACTATACAAAACTGTACTATTTTATGGAGAATACTAAGTTTGAAAATTGAATTGCACGTACATTAGTTGCATCCAAATTCAAAATCATTAATATTTCTTTAGCGTTTACTTCGTGTATTACAGGTAGTTGCGTAGATTTTCAAAATCATCAATATTTCTTTAGAAGGTAACGTCGTAACCGTAAACAATTAAATACATTTAATTTACAAGTATGTGTTTTGAATATAATTCATCATTACATTATTAGGAACCGTAACAGTTTCTAGACTCAACAATATTAAAGACAAAATAATAGCACCAAATGCTATTTTAGTACCCGTTTGTGTTGATTTGTGGAGCGTGTTAGATTACATGTTAACTGGTATTACATTTCATATCATGCAGTTAAACTGCAATAGAATCAGAGAGTGCTCTTTTCATACATGTGCATTTATGCACATTAAAATTAGTTTGTTAACTTTCGATGCCGGAACATTATAAAGAACATTAATACAGACACATTGACAAATGAAGATAAACGTTGAGCAATGTAAAAACACAGTAACATATTCAAATAGTAATTTCTCGCCAGTGTAATGAGCTGCTGATGTTAATTAAACCATATAGACTTTGCTATAAATCCCGGTGAACAAGTAGTGCATTGTGTACATGTACATGTACCCAGTATTTAGGGCACTTCACAGATATTCGTATTTTAAGAAATGAGGTAAAAAACCTGAAGTATTTGGACTTACAAACGCATATATACCTATGAAGAACTGCTTGAAAAATGTCCTGAACCCCCGACATCCCAATCAAAAGTCTTACACGTTTAACATTTAGCTAAAGATACTTCATGCTTCGACGCGTATATTTAAAGCGTGTAATTCTCGTAATGGATTTAGTGACAAATATTTTGGAAATTGTTAATTTTCCTATCTCAGAATTAAAATGTGTCCTCTTAAGTCCGCATATCGTACATTGGTAGGTAACGACTATTTTGATAATGTCCCCTGTTATTTATACAAATACATTATTATATAATATACTTGTACACTCCTAACGCATCACAACTTCAAAGCTCATTTTAGAACATACGAATACGAATGGAATGAACACGCTTGGTCACCATTCCTTTGGGCACGTTGACAACGCGTTTTCTTTCCATGAGCAAGAGATGCACTGCAGTACTAAATGCAAGAGGGAGCATACCCGTTATTGACATGTGTGATCAACCTCCGCGGAGAGATTTAACTGTGTCCCAGCTTAGCTCAATTTTAAATCCCTGCAGGCATGAAGTTCCACGTGACGATAGGCAAACATTTGGTGCGAAATAAAATTGTGGACAAAACATGATAAAAACGTGGACAACGTAAAATCCTTTGCTTGTTATGTTTACCTATTTTTTTTTATTTTCTTTTGGTTTTTCATTTGAGTAATTCGTAATATATATAGCTGGACCAATAATGCAACATGTCTGTGTCATTGTTATAAAATAATAATAATAAATTAAAGTTTTGTAAAAAATAATCTTTAATCTTCTCATAATCGTCTACCCTGAAAACGTCCAAATCTATAAGTTTTTAACTCGTGGTTGCAATGGTACCCGAGATATTAACAAGGGGGAAGTAACTTCTGCGGTGAGTTTGATGTGTGATGTTTTACTATGGCCCTGGTGCATGTTATATAGCCATACCACATTGTGTACACTCTTATGGCGCAGTTTTATTATTGGAACATATTTGCATATCACTATATCGAGTTTTGATCACCTGTAACTGTATGTTTTTATCATTATTATCATTAATAATAATAATAATAATTATTATTATTATTATTATTATTATTATTATTAGTAGTAGTAGTAGTAGTAGTAGTAGTAGTAGTAGTAGTAGTACTTAAGTAAGTAGTTAAAAGTGTAGAAATATTACAATACTGCTGCAGAATATTCCGTTACAGTTGTTTTAAAAATATTGTCTAACTACACAAAATATACAAATGCATGCTATATTTGAATTTCAGTTTGAGACGGATTTGTAAAGCAGGTTGTTTAACCCAAAATTCAAGGTCATATTTGGTGATGGAAATCGATTTGATATAAAACTAATTAAGAATAATTAACAACTATTATTATTAAAAACAACAAGATAAACTTCACTTACACCAATGAATTATTGTTTTAAGCTAAAGTACAAACCGTTATAAAAATCACTATCTTTTTCATATCTTTAGTAGCTTGTGTTAGATTGTTTAAGTGCCGAACCAAGAAATATCACTACTTTTGTAAAACAAAGAATATTGTTTTGAGTTTCCTCCCTTGTATATTGGTAATATCAATACTTAATTATTGATCATTGATCTGAATTTAAGGCATTAGTTCTGAGACTAGTTTAAACACACACAAAAGACCCAGATTTTACAGAATATAGCTTTATTCATTGCTTTTTAAGTAACGTGCGACACGAAATGTAAATTTGGATGAACGGACGACGAAGAAACAATTGACGTAAACGTAAGTCTGTCGTTCTTTAAATTTGATAATTCGGGATTTGAACGGAATCCTGATTTCGCCAGTAACTTTCGTACTGTACATGACCGCGACAATGCGACGATGTGACATTTACACTATAAGTTTGTGCAGATCTTGCACTTAGAAATTTCACAGACAAGCGAAATGCGGACGACAATTTTGTGTTATTATGAAATAGTACGCAGTGAAAATTATAGCCCATGGCTTGCATCGTTGCATCGTCGTTGTTTTTAACGCATCATTAACTAAAACACAAATTTCGCATCGTCGTTTTGTTGCATCGTTGTATTGTTGCCTCGACGACCCCGGACAATATACATATACATAGATGAATTAGGACTTTAGCACCGATATTTATATTTAAACCTGCACCGCATGACAAATATATCCTTCATATTACAACAAACGGATGTGTTTTGTTTTAGAAATTGCATCGTTTTTAAATATACTGTTATTCAAGGAACACAACTAATTCGTGTAAACGGTGTCAGTACAGGCATTTTATCATGACAGCAACTATTCCGGGGACACAGATTCGATAACCTGACAATGCCACGATGCGAGATTTTTGCGATAATTAATTTTATTGACATGTTTATAGACACGCGGATTTTGGACGCTACTTATCGTCCAAATTGTGCGACGTCACTCGTTTAAAGTGCTAGATCAGCAGAAAATAAAACAAATGTCGCTTGTTTTGTTTGTAAAGACTGATCCCAATGCCTCATACAACACTTAATTCATTAAACACTTAAAATTAATGAATACATTTAATGTGGCTGACATTAAGAAATGTTTTAAAACTAGTATGATACATGTTAGCCTGACCAAAAGAGTTGCAAATAACGAGGTATTATAATTCAATATACAAACACTCAACCAAACTTCACGTAAATACCGAAAATAGTTCATAATCCAAATAGTGGGACGGGAGATATCAACGTGATGTTCGTTTCCTTTGAAGCCTTTGTGAACAAACTATTTTAGGTCACGTTCTTCAACATTTACAAGAAAAAGAAGTGCACTTCTGCAAGATCAAATGTAAAAGCAATATGGTTGTTTCCCTTGAATGGTAGTCAAATTGCCCGTTAAACTTTGTATATAGAACTCTGCTTTTGTCGGGAACCTAAAAATGGAGTTGTGATAACATGGACAAATCAATAACTAAGTATCAATTATAGACACACATACAGGAATCATTTTCGTTAACATTGGGCTTCTTAAAATGATACAGTTAACAATATAAATGTGTCTAGAGTAAAAACAAATATGGTGTCACTATTTCTATTTTGTTTTTATATGGGCAATATGAGACTGAATAACATATTGCAATGTCGTTATTTATTCGTGATGTTTCATGTTGTTCATTAACTACTGCTTCAACCGATGTTAGTTTAGTAAATTTAAATGATTAATCTGTCGTGCTTCAGAAAGTAAGACACGGCGAGCTGCTTCTCTCAGCAGTACTCCATTTACACCATGTTAATTTTTTTTAAATTACATAGGCTTTGTTCTTTCAGAGGCCATCGGAAATAGGTTTACATGACATAGAAAATGCTTAATTCATTTACGCTAACTCTCTGTTTATCTAACCTCAACGTTTTAAGCACATTCGTCAATGTATTGGTAAACGAGATAGTATTATGAAAACATTCACAAAATAGTTTGACTAAACACAAATGAATAGATGCACGTTACTTTTGATTTTCTTTCAAAGAGATTCCGTATTGTGAATTGTACCTATATTACCTATAATTACCATTTATTCAATCTCAACAATGCTTTAATATTCGCTTTCATTTAAAATACGTTCGTTCAAGTCATTTGCCATAATATTCTTTGATCTATTGTTCTAAACAGTTATCCGTCGTAGACTTAGACAATAACTCAGATATCTATGTTTGAAACCATTGTTTATAACCACTGCCAAGATTGTTTCACGATCATGGGTTAATGGTGTCAATGCGCACACGAATCTTTTTGTTTAGTTTTCCGATATCTACGAATAATGTATATGTACATAAATGGGTAGAGTTACACCCCTACTGGGACTGATACAGTTTTGCGGAAAATATGACTGAGATATTCGTGCTTTGGATGACATGAATAATTTGGTGCAATGCTGATAATAATGCCCTTTGAGATAGAAAGGACACAACAAGAAAGAGAAACACTTTTAAAACACGAAGGTTTGTAATAAAATATGTTTCCTAAACTCGTATTGCATTTTCCTACAACTTTCATTGATACCGATTGAGGTCGCAGGGAAGTATTCATATATAAGTTTGTGTTAAGACAAAATGTTAACTATTTTAGAGGACGAAACAAAAAAGGATATAAGCTATATTGAAAACCCCAATGCTCTGGACGGGTGCGTTGGCGCAGCAGCCCTTGTAGCAATTTTTGCCATAAATCCAATAATTGGAGCGGTTTCTGGAATTGGATATTTTGCTTACAGAGCCGTATCGGCACCATATAACACCAGCAGTGCTTTAAATAGATGTGTAAGTCAGTATATACGGCATATATTTTTGTAATAATTGTGTGTTATTATTGTGTAATTCGTATTATAAAATCATAAAAATATATATACCCACGTTTACTAATAACATTTAAGGTGCAATAACCATTCTTAAGTGATATTCTTATCACAAGTTAAATAAACGGTGGTTTCGTTTGATTTAAGTATCACTAATTGTAACTTTAATTTATATATGAAATTTAAATTTGTGATTTTATACGATAATACGATAGTACGATAATGATAATGAAATATTCTATCTTGTTTTACCACCGTGCTGGTGCGATGGTGGAAACGCGGTAGAATATCGCATTATCATCATCGTACTACTGTTATTATCGCGTTTTCGTTATCGTAGTAAAGATTTATCATCATTCTGTTGTTGCGTTTTCGTTATCTTAGTATCGTGATTACGCGTTCTTATCGTCGTACTATCGAGTATCGCGTTTCCTATCAACACATTCATAGGCGAAAGCCCTAACGGAATTCCGTACTTTTAAATTGGTTTGCTTTCTTATTTAGTTTTGCACATAATTACCTACTTTATCACACTTTATACTATGTAAAAATGATCGAATGTGCATAAAAACTGGTTTTAATAAATGTCACCAGAATTGACAACAAAGCAAGGTGAGAGTTTATTAAACAAGGCTGCACATACAACAGTTACCTCAGTAATAATAAGTTTATTTGTTACAAAAAAGCAAGCACTATAGTTTGAACACCTTTGTGCAAAAAATCAAAAAAATAATGACTTACTTTCAATGTTAACAGTTAGGTTTACCAAAACTGGTCAGTCAATTATAAATAATTTCGCAACAGTTTATTTCCAAGGAATATTGTATACAGTTCTTCTGCTGTTTATTTGAATGTATGTCCTGCATATGCCCACTGATCATTATCTTATTATGTAATTGTTCTATATGCCCAATAAATCTGAGTGAATAATTTTGCTTTCTACACATTAATATACTACTGATGTCTAGATTTGTTGAATTTTAAAGACAGAGCGAAAGTGTAAACTGCAGTTAGCTACTACCGAAGCCACCGCAGAATCGCTCGAGAATCTACGAAGTCTCGGAGAAAGCATAACGAAGTGCGAGAGTGAAGTTGCACAAGATATAGAAAACAAGTTACAAGCACAAAAAGGTATTTTTATAGTCTCTACTTATCACATTTAGATACTCTTATAACATGTTTCGAGTTATAAACGTTACATTCTTACTATTCTAACATGATGCTCGCATATTTTTCCAAACACACAAAAAAAGGTTATTGTTGTTAAACTACCCAGTAAACAACTGGAAAAAATAGTACCGAGACTGACGTTATTCTTTCAGCTTTTTTAAATGAAAGTGACTTCACGATGAATTTGTATCAGTGATTTTTCAGGACTGGATGACCATCATTGAAATCTGCACGGAATACAATGAGCTGTATGACAGGGAGCCCATGTTTAGATTTCTGTCTGTTAACCATTCAGCCATGCCCAAGTCGGACTTGGAAACAAGAGTCAAAAAGTTAAAAGAGATATTGAATGATACGTAAGCGAAATACTATACTGAAGCCTAATATTCATTAATTTTACCAATTTTCTTGAGAAAACCATAATGATATTTGTTTACAGCAAGAGGTTGAAAGAACATTGTTTGTAAATGTATTGGCGATTACTTTAAAAAGTATTAACGCAATGTATTGTAAACAATATTTTATGATGTGTTATTTGTGCCTTTAAAACAAGAATAATGTTTTAAAAAAAGTATAATGTCATCGGGACAGTAGTTATATACACAGCTTTATTGAATTATTTACAAGAGTTGACATATATTAGTTACATGTACACAATGTTTTCATCTTTTGTTTATGTTTTTGGTTAAAGCATGACATGTCTCGTAACTTAAAGCAACATGTTATAAAAACAACAACACATGCGTTGGTATTTCTATGGCAATAATGTACTTCTCTTTTTACACGAAAATACTGCCAAATTAAGTTTTAGTGTTTCGGTTTCGTTTCTTACGTATTTTTGTATATGTTTTACGTTAATTATTGTGTTATTCATATCACACTGCTTATGCTGGGAGTAATTCAAAACATCTTTATGTTTATAAAAATTATTTAAGTTTAGAAACTATACATGCAATGAATGCAGTTAATGTATTATATATAACAATCAGTGTGTTGTTTCGGAAATATTTTTCAAGAATGTGTTCATATACTGGTAGTGTATAAAACATAATTTTCAGACACGAAATATAGGAAAGTAAACATTAATTTTTTATGCTACTATCTATGGTTAATGTTTGTATGCAGTTCTTTAAGTAGTTGCTTAGTAACCCAATGTAGCACATTTGCACGTGTGACTTCAATGTGTTATATCAAAGATATTTATTGCCTGTATCAATATGAAGATGTGTGATACGACAAACATTAATATTCCATTACAACAGTAAACCAATGTGGCGTACGGTGCAGATTAATGCCATTTGAAAAGCATGTTATACGTTGTGGATTTAACACGTGAACCCATTTTTTAAATTCAAATACACATTCCTAATGGTTGAACTATCTTGCTTTCTCTTTTTGTACATTTGTATTTCCATTTATGTGCTGATTGTAAAATGTTACAGCAATTTGTATACTTTGAACACCAAAAATAAATAAAAAAGTGTATTGTATTCAGGCCCGGAAAAAACTTTGTTGTAATCTTTACCGAAGCGCATAGCTTTAATGTCTTTTCGGTAACTAATGCTAAACTTTCGGCCTTGAACCATTTTTTTGTATTTTAAAGACAATTAGTTAAAGTGAAATGTATCCAACAGGTTTATTGTCTTTGTGAATGTCTCGCTCATTATTTCGGATCATTATGGGTTGTGGTATATTTTCAAAGTAAAGTGTCTACTGGGTAACGATATCGTTAACAAACACGTTTTAGAGAATGAGACATGAGGTATAGTAACATGTTGTCATTACAAAACAATGAACGAAACATACAAAAAAACATTCATTCCGCTAGTTTTATAACGTGCGGAACAACAAGAGACAACACCGATGTAAATGTTTTTGTTAGATAATTGACATTACATCGTAACATGTCGTCATAACAAAGCAATTATATAAATATTTAACGCCTCGTTCAACATTACCATTCTCGGATTGACTATACGTTGTATCACCCTTTATGTGGTGTGATATTTATTTTATTATGCTGGACAATAAAACAAGGACAAATAGGAAAGATAATTTACTTATTCCGTCAAATGCCCTTAAGAAATAGCCTAGTTTTAAGGCTAGTTTACCGTGTGCTCTTAAATTATCTCTAATTAACACTAGAACTCCGTGAGTCGCATGTGTCACCTGACGGGGTATAACTCAAGTACGATAAGAGCAATCAAGCCGAAAACCAAACTTGAATGCCTACTAACACGTCTTCTCAAGTTATTGTCTGTACAAGCATTATTTATAAAAAAAATTAAAGGGGCATAAATCAAGTACGATAAGAGTAATTATGCTGGAAACCAAACTTAAAATTCTTTTTATTCCTAGTAACACTTCCCTGAAGTTTCTTACATGTAATATATCACCGTATTGTAAAGAACGCTGTTAAATAACCTTATATTATTGCAAACGAACCTCACTGAAATGATCCCTACAACACATTAAAAATCGGGAAGACAACAAAATCTCAGATAGTTTAAATCGTAGGATATAATTCCTTTTAAAATGTTTATAAACCCTTTGCAATATAATTATACATTTTGAATTATGTATCAGAGACTTGAAATGGGACCTAGAACGCACTGTATCACACGTTGAAAAAAAAACACCCAGATGAAAAATTACACAAACCACATTAATCCATTTCTTATATACATACCAATAAAATATGTAGGTAATACCTTACTAAGAAGAAGAAGAACAACAACACCAACAATAAGTTAATGCCTAAGTCAAATTAGAAACGTTTTATAATAAGATATTTAAACACTGGTTTGCAACGTACTGGAATCTTTCTAAGTCATCTCGCCGATTGACAGAAACAGGACTTCGTATAAACTCTTCACTTCTTTCTCAGCGTCATCAACGTATTTTCTGATTTCTTCTAACACAAATCGACACTCCTGTGTGATACAATACAACAATATATGTATTAATGCAGTGTTTAAACTGTTTAAGCGAATAATGTTTCCAAAAGAGGTATTTCACATATTACCTTCGCATATGCAAGGAAAAATGCGTCGACACTTTTTGCCGTTTCTTTGTCGTCGATTTGGTTTTCAATACACTCGTGGCTACAGTATATCTTTTTTAATTGATTTAATTCAGTTTGCATACTTTCCCAAAACAAGTCCACTGCATTCAAATTCCTAATCACTTCTGCTATTTTGTGTTTGGCTTTCTTGAGATGGTAGATGTTTGCCTCTCTGACTTTAGTTCAAAGAAAACCGGTATATAACATACCAAATGAATTAAAGTTCTTTTATTCAAAAGCAACATAAAACAAATAATAGCGTGTTATCTTTTAAAATAACACACATAGAAGCATCAAAGCTTTAACTTTTACAACTAACCTTTTAGTTCACGAAAGTTCTGAAAATTAGCTTGTCTTTTAAAAAGCTCTTCCCTCATTTTGGCTATTTCGCATCCAACTTTTGAAAGGGCGTTGTCACTAGACTGTGTTTGCTCATGTAACTGTTTGGTTGCTTCCTCATCCTACATTTGCAACAGATGATAACAAGAAATAAACATTAATACATAGTAAAGATTTTAATTTGACGTTTCAAGAAACAGTCATATTTTTCAAAATTGCTATTGCAAGAGACAATTTCCTAGCATATACTGCTGTTTGGATCATATGTTCTTCACGCGATTACTATATTTTGAGTATATAACAGTTTGCACAAATAATGGGATCTGGTAAGTGATGACCGGTGTTATGGGATTTTAAAATTGTCTCATGTGTGGAAATATCTGTGTCTTAAAATACTGAGAATTTTGACAACATTATAACATAACATATGTATATAGACATTATATAAACTTTTCTCATTATGATTTAAGGGTTATAACTGCATTGGACATTATAACTTGCTTTTAGCTGTCGAGAAACAGTAACAACTCCACGACAACTCCCCGACAACGTCCACTCGAATATAAATTATTCTGGACAATATAATTACTCAAAATGACTTACATTGTGCAACAAACTGATTCTCAGACGAAACATCTTAGTATAATATTGTAATTTAACAAAAGAAATATAATGGCAAAGCGTATATGGACGACTTTGTTACCCTAACGTTTAAATGTAATAAGAAAATCTCATTTTTCGATGTCCCTAAGGCTCGTGGTTCATGTTTTCTAATCTACGCTAAAAAACTTATCTTTATTCAACACAAGCCAAGGATTCTCTATATCGCAATATGTTGCTTGAGTTGTTCTTAACGTACTTAACGTAACTTCATTTAAAAACTTACATTTGAAGTTCCTTCGTCTGTGCTACGTTTGGCTGGAAAGTAGAAATTTGCGTATTGCCATAAGGAATTCAACATAGATCCAGGACTTGGATTACCAGCACCTTTGATGGAAAAAAAGATTATTAAGTATAACTACTTTTGGTCTACCGTCTTCTGGAGGTAAGCGTAATTTGCCTCTCTGACTAACATTCAATTGTGTTGAATAATCAATTCATATTTATGGATACATATACAATATAACATATTCTAACTTAACCGACAGTGTAGTTTTAATATATAGCAATGACGTTCGTGACATCATTCATGTACCTAAATCAAATCTCCAGGCTCTTTGCACTTACCTGCTTTAGGGTCTTTGTCTTGTGATGATATTTGTTCTTGTGCATGCAACTGTCTGGTTATAGGCTCTACCTCTGCCTTAGATTGCAAAAGACGATTCAAAATTATAAAAAATAAATTCAAGCTAAAACGACACGTAATGACATATTTAGTCATTTTAACATATAATTATATTTTAGACAGGGAAACGCCTTAAATGTTTGTAAATACTGTTTTTTTGGCTTGGCGTCATGTTTTCTATTAAAATTTGTATGCGTGAATAAGTAAGATGCCGGTATCCAAATTAGTATTTTTGTCTGAAATTGTTTATTACAAGTACATATCATAAACGCAAATGATAAGTTGTACTGCTAGACCGTTTTCCGTCATCAGTAAAACAAGCAAAGCTACCCATACCGTCAAACAAGTTCAAAGGAACTACAGGCTGAATTTCAAAATAATTTTCCTGGGTTGGTGTTCTGAAAAATTCTTAGAATTTTTGCTAAAGAATTTTCTATATCTTAATTTTTAGCCAAGATGTGTATTTTTTAGTTTTTATCTAAGAAATTTCTTAAAGAAATTTGTTTAAGAAAATTCAATATATAATGAAACTATTGAGTTGAAAATGAAAACAAAGGCATTGGGTCTAATAAATGGATAGTCAATATATGACTTTCAACATAAAAATGGCAATAAATCATTTATGTTTGTAAATGTCCTTATATAGTGTTATTATTATCTTAAAATCTAAGATTGTTCTTAATTGTTCTCTTATTTTCATAAAATTATCTTAAACATAAAATGAGAATAACAGTTTTTGTCTTTAAATGTTAGAAAGCTTTGCGCCAGTCTTTAAAGTTTAGATTTTCCTTACACAAAATTATATACTGTTATTGTCATTCTTATTTGAAAACATGTAAACATGTTACATCAATTGATGAACAAACACTTGCATGTGATTACACATAATTTGAATATATTATTGTGTAAACTTTCATCAGTTTGTTACTTTGTGGTCTCTAAATTCGACAACTAATTGAAAATTATTAAACTCAAATATAAACTCGAGTAATATCGAGCTAATCGATGCATAAGTCTCATTAGATGGTTTTATTTTTATATTTTTCATAATTTTAATATCAATATTATTATAAGATTCAATGTTTGTGTGATATTTGTTTATTATTTTAATGATATAGCACCATTTTCCCAAAACATGTATTTTAAATTTTTAGACAAGTGTTTTCTAAGAATTCTTTATGATAAAATCTAAGAAAATAATTATCTCAGCTAAAGTTAAGTCTACTCTTAGAAAATGTCTTAATGCAGACCAACTACACATGGACAACACACTATGTTACCCTAACGTTTAAATGTAATAAGAAAATCTCATTTTTCGATGTCCCTAAGGCTCGTGGTTCATGTTTTCTAAGCCACGCTAAACAACTTATCTTTATTCAACACAAGCCAAGGATTCTCTATATCGCAATATGTTGCTTGAGTTGTTCTTAACGTACTTAACATAACTTCATTTAAAAACTTACATTTGAAATTCCTTCGTCTGTGCTACGTTTGGCTGGAAAGTAGGAATTTGCGTATTGCCATAAGGAATTCAACATAGATCCAGGACTTGGATTACCAGCACCTTTGATGGAAAAAAAGATTATTAAGTATAACTACTTTTGGTCTACCGTCTTCTGGAGGTAAGCGTAATTTGCCTCTCTGACTAACATTCAATTGTGTTGAATAATCAATTCATATTTATGGATTCATATACAATATAACATATTCTAACTTAACTGACAGTGTAGTTTTAATATATAGCAATGACGTTCGTGACATCATTCATGTACCTAAATCTCCAGGCTCTTTGCACTTATCTGTTTTACGGTCTTTGTCTTGTGATGATATTTGATCTTTTGCATGCAACTGTCTGGTTATTGGCTCTACCTCTACCTTAGATTGCAAAAGACGATTCAAAATTATAAAATATAAATTCAAGCTAAAACGATGCGTAATGACATATTTAGTCATTTTAACATATAATTACATTTTAGACAGGGAAACGCCTTAAATGTTTGAAAATACTGTTTTTTGGCTTGGCGTCATGTTTTCTATTAAAATTTGTATGCGTGAACAAGTAAGATGCCGGTATCCAAATTAGTATTTTTGTCTGTAATTGTTTATTACAAGTACATATCATAAACGCAAATGATAAGTTGTACTGCTAGACCGTTTTCCGTCATCATTAAAACAAGCAAAGCTACCCATACCATCAAACAAGTTCAAAGGAACTACAGGCTGAATTTCAAAATAATTTTCCTGGGTTGGTGTTCTGAAACATTCTTAGAATTTTTGCTAAAGAATTTTCTATATCTTAATTTTTAGCCAAGATGTGTATTTTTGAAATTATTGAGTTGAAAATGAAAACAAAGGCATTGAGTCTAATAAATGGATATTCAAGATATGACTTTCAACATAAAAATGTCAATACAGCATTTATGTTTGTAAATGTCCTTATATAGTGTCATTATTCTCTTAAAATCTAAGATTGTTCTTAATTGTTCTCTTATTTTCATAAAATTATCTTAAACATAAAATGAGAATAACAGTTTTTGTCTTTAAATGTTAGAAAGCTTTGCACCAGTCTTTAAAGTTTAGATTTTTCTTACACAAAATTATATACTGTTATTGTCATTCTTATTTGAAAACCTGTAAACCTGTTACATCAATTGATGAACATACTCTTGCATGTGATTTCATACTCTTGCATGTGATTTCACATAATTTGAATATATTATTGTGTAAACTTTCACCAGTTTGTTACTTTGTGGTCTCTAAATTCGACAACTAATTGAAAATTATTAAACTCAAATATAAACTCGAGTAATATCGAGCTAATCTATGCATAAGTCTCATTAAATGGTTTTATTGTTATATTTTTCATAATTTTAATATCAATATTATTATAAGATTCAATGTTTGTGTGATATTTGTTTATTATTTTAATGACATAGCACCATTTTCCCAAAACATGTATTTTAAATTTTTAGACAAGTGTTTTCTAAGAATTCTTTATGATAAAATCTAATAAAATAATTATCTTAGCTAAAGTTAAGTCTACTCTTAGAAAATGTCTTAATACAGACCAACTACACATGAAAAACACACTATTGTTGTATAAAATAAAATCTATTTTAAGGGCAATAACCATGACATGTATTCCTATATTTTTCAAAGTTTGTATTACTATAATATGAGAAAAACTAGGAATTTCTCATTTTCAAAAAATAATGAATACATCTTAGAAAATTTATGAAATGAAAATGGAAATAGACTATACATCAATATGATAAACATTAAATGTAACTTCAAATTTTAAAATTAAAATCTTACCTTCGTTTTTTCTTCTGATTCACAAAGGTCATTAGTGTTTTTTGTTTCCTTATTGCTCTTGCAGGGATTAAGACGATTCCATCCACGACTTGGACTACCGGCCACTTGGACGGGAAATAAAAGTTTAAAGTAAACCTTGTAATACGTGTTAAAATTTTACCGAACATTACAGTAAATTCTATTATTTTAATCAACAGTTACTAAGGACATTACCTTCATAATTTCTTATGCAGCTTTTGTGTTTTTCTCTAATGTATTTTTTCAATGTATTTTCAGTATTTGTCAGTTCTTTCAAAACATGTTCCATATCGTTGATGGCCTTGGATTCAATTTCTTCCTGCTTTTGTTTATCAGCATGTAATTCTTGGTTATAATTAGATACCAATAGACATTCAGTTTCAATTGTTTTTTGAATGTCCGTGTACCTGTAAATCACACAGAGCATTAAGTCACTAAAACATAAGTTTAATTTTTAATACACGATATACAGGGGAAAATCCGATGTTTTTCGGGCACAATAAAATATAAATTGTATTTTCAAATCTATCGTTACTCAAATGCAAATAAAAAATACACTCTCGTTAAAATAAAAACACCGCCGCAATTTTCAAGAAATTGCTGTTGATAAATAGCACTACCCTTTTTATCAATTTCCTTCAATTTTTTCCAACGACAGATTTTCTTAGAACTTGGCACACACATGCATCAATGTATCCTAAAACCAAAACAGTCTTAACAAATAGGGGTCACCGGCCTTTTTCCGGAAATCTTTCCTTTTGAATACGATACCTGTCGAAGCCTTTCTTCAGTTTGTGTTACTTACAATGTTGGATTAATGTTGGAAAGCGTTTATATTCAAACAAAGATTGATATATATTTTTAAATGCATCTTTTGTATGTTTCGTTTAGTAATATACAAGTGCAGTTTAATGATAAAACGCGCTTTATCTACAGCTATCAGTTACCAAATGACTTGTAATGGACGCTTAACAACGTGAATTTTGCATTACATTTGCCTGTGAAAACATCAATAATTTATCAAATATACGAATTATCTTTTGTTTCGAAAGACATATTTTGTTAAAAGATCCCACATGCATGCGTCATTTTATACTGAAACTAAAACAGTCGTGAAAAATAGGGGTCAGCGGCCTTGTTCCGGACTTATTGGGTTTTGAATACGGTACCTGTCGAAGCCCCTTTTTCAGTTTGGATTTTTATCAATGTTTTAAGTATATAGGACAGTCATTTTTAAAACAAGGTTATGGTTCATTCAACTGATATGTTTGTACATGCTTTGTTTGGCAATATACATGTGTATGTTGATAATAAAAACGTTTAGCCTTCATTTACTGCTTAAATAATGAATTTGACTGGACATTTAAGTGTGTCAAATGGGAACTAATAATGCTTTCTGAAAAATCATTTTTATCAAATGCATATTTTGTTTCAAAAGATTTTTGCACAGACATACACCAATGTATATTCGCACCAAATCATTAATAAAAAGAACGGCTCACCGAACTTGTTTGAGTAGCCTTTTTCCTGTTTCGTTTTAACATGCATAAATAACGTATCAATAGAATGATGATATTTAACAGATCATTTCTGAACTAAATTTGTTTGGAAATACATTGCATAGTGTGTTTTTGATTATTATATATGCTTTATGAACTTTTACTATTAAAAATATGTATTTTGAATGGACATTAGAGATGAAATTAGTATATTGTAACCTATATACAATAAAGAAAAACTGAAGCAATTGGATAAATTAAACCGATTATTTTCTTTTTGTTGCGAACGTCTTTAACTTAATTTAGCTTACAATTATCGACGTAGTATTGAATGGTTTAGAGGTTAAGACGGTAGCTTACGGATTGTGTCGATGCGGCTTCGAATCCGTGTGTGGTCTGATTTAGTTTTTCGTTTAAACACAGTGATTATTAACACGCATTTCACGTTTTGCTTTCGTTTTATTTGTCTACTACAATGCAATTGCATATACACATTATAAACTAAATAATGATTTAAATATAAACATATCACATAAAAATGCGGGATATCCACCCCCAAGACAAAAATCATTTATAGACAAATATGTTATCTCAGAAAAAATAGTCAGCAACAAAAAAAGTTTGAAAAGCTGATTTGAACCCCATACAATCTGAACAGGAAGCGAGCACTCTGCCATTAGACTATCGTTCCTGATAAATAATGTATGCCTAGATACCGACTTAATAGTATCTAACAAACACAGTGTATACAATCCTTATCCGAGAACAGCGACGGAAATCTACAACACATCACGGAAACAAAATGAGTCAATGCTGTCGGACTATATTTTCATCACGATTTCCCCTTGTTGAACCATGTAAAAAAATTAATTGTTTTTGTTTTAAAATAACATGAAGCGGTATTTTCCTGTATTATACATAACATCACATGATCAAAGTTATAAGTTGTTGTAACATCGATACGTTTTAAATAGATACAGCTTTGCATTTTAACTACATAACTAAGAATATTTTACCTAATACGTGTCAGTGTAAAGGAACTATGTCAACAATGGGGCAACTGAAGTAACAAATATGAAAATTAAATATTAATATTGCATACAATAAAGGTTAAAATAAGGTACATAATATAAAAAGAGTGTATGCATTCGGAGAAAAAAATACATCACTATATAATATAGGTTGTGTTTGTTTACGCTTTGACGTTAGATGTTGGGGTATCTTATATATCGCTAGTATGCACAAGAATTTTCAAACGTCTGAATAGCAACGTTGGTTACAGCGCTGTCTACTGTCAATTGTTCCGACGACTCGGTCGTCGTGTGTGCGATACCCACTCTGTGTGTTCTTTTTTAAAGTATTTTTTGTATATTGGTTTTTATCAAAATCCTCATAATGAAGTAAATTATTAATACGTTATTACTTGTATACGCCTCTGTATTGATAATTTTTTTTACACAATAAAATTGCATTTGTTGAAAGAGACCACTTTTTTGTTGACATAGACCGTTCTTTAAGACTAAGCATTAAAAAATTTAAAAAATAAATATATTGGCAAACATAAAAAATACCGCATGTCTAAGTTACGATGTAGGATATCGACATCAATGTATATTAAGTAGTACTTAGTAGTATTTGAATGTGCAAATAATCACAGGTTTAAGAAAATGACTTCAACTAACTAAGGACTGAGTCACAACCCTTCACCTTGCGCTTGTGAATTACTTTAAATACTGAGGCACACTCCACACATAGTTGTCGCACGATCAACGCAAGGTCGCCGCAAAACAGCAAAGGTATTATGGAAAAAAATAAAAATATCAATATATTATTTATTAAGACCCTACCGTAAAACATCTATATTTTTGGACACTGTAAATTTTCGGACATCCTCTTTTTCAGCAAAAATAATTATTTTGTGTCACTATATATTTTCGGACATCCTGATTTTAAACTATAATTAATGAATCTTAATTTTCGGACATTTGATATGACAGTTGTATTTTAGCAGAGTTCTAACCTGATTGCGTTTTTCGGTGACACACGCACATAAGCTGTTGTAATTATCCCATTAAGGAACTAGTCTTAATTATTTACTAATAAATTCTGCTTTTTTTCTCACTGTTGTTGTTTTTATGTCGTTTCAGATACGCGATAGCAAAGATGTGAAATTGCATTTATGCCAAAGCTTCGTAATTTTCTGTAAAACAAATCATGCATGTGAAATTATTTAAAATTCATTACAAACATCGCTAAACATTAATAATACTATACGGCGTGGTATTTATCAAGCACGCGCTATCATGAATCGATACTGTCCGTGTATATTCGGAAAAACCATTATACGCTGGACGTATCCGAACGTAATTGCAATATTGTCATAGTGTCTATACATTTTCGGACACCTGTACTTTGGGAATAATTTTGTGTATCCAAATTTTCGGACACGAAAATATTTAATTATTTTTAAGTGTCCGAAAATATAGATATTTTATGGTAATTTGACATGTATATAAGGAATATAATATGGTTAAATTGTATAATTGCAAAAACATAGTTGTATTTCTTTAAGTAGCTTTATGACTGAAACACACGTCAAATAAAAAGTAAATATAGAAAATGTCAACAACGTGTTAAAGGCATGCAAATAATTATGGTTATTTATACGAAGTACATAGCGCCTCACGGTGCCCGCACGACGGTTGATTGGCGCTAGGCCGCAGCATTAAATTAACCTCTTGCATTAATGTCTGTTGCGGTAGTTGCGGCGACCACGCGGACTAGAAAAACGCACGAACGCCGTGCGGACACCGCACGTTTTCGACAAAGGTCGCCACAGCCCGATCTGACCGAGGCTTAAAGGGACTTTACCTCTCTCTTGTTGCCTTGATTTCATCTTTCATTTTTTCTGTGTCTGAAATTACCCGATCGAAGGTCCCGGCTTGTATATTTAAATCCTAAAATTAATGCAGTTTCAGTATATGCAATTTTTTTATACTGATGTGTTTCATTGTTATTTTATTTTTAAAAGTGTTGTAATTGATATTATATTCACACACATATTTTGACACAATCCATTTATTGAAAAGCTTATACATACTTGAAACTTAATTCCATCAAACAACATTGGAATCCTCTTTGCAATAATAACAGAGATGGTAGATTCAAATTTCTTAACCATATCACGCGTTCTAAAGTGTGCCGTGCGAGCGTCACTAACAAGCATATGGGCCTATGGAATGAAAACAATAAATTCGCATACATATACAGCAATGTAGAGTAAACGATGTTAACGCATGTATTACGAAAACATAGTAAACAACTCAAATAAACAAATATCGGTTAATAAAGCATACCGCCTGAAAGACCTTTGGATGATCAACGAATGACACGTATGCATCTTTCATGAACACGGCAACAGCGCGTTGACTATTTGCAAGTTCGTCCAACTTCATGCGCTTCGGTTGTTGGCCACTACCCTCTTGTTTCTGAAGATAACAAAATTATGACAAATGCATGTAGAATTGCAATACGCAAGTTTAATTTTGGTATGATTCAATACATACTGATTTAAACTAAACGCCTTTCAGCAATATGCAGTTTTTTTTATACTGACGTCGTCGGGAGTTTTAATGACTAACGCCGTTAGTTTAGCGGTCATAAAGAATACATTGAATGAATAACCATATCCGACATCGTCTTTAAAAAAAATACGGAGAAAATGTGGAATGCAGTCGGTCTGTTAATTTCACGTGACGTTTTTAAACGATCCTGCAACGTTGATGTGGCTGTTTGAACTAAATTGCAAAAAAATATATTTCCTGTATAAACTACACCGACACTGGCAAAGAAAAGTAATTGCCGTCTGTGTTTATGTATGTATTCTGCATTTCCATTACTACGTTATAAGCCTTGTTAAACCATAAGTGAATACCCATGTGTACTAAATGAGACTTAATCTTTCGGAATAAATATTTTTAAATATAAATTCTATTTGATTTTATGAATACTTTATTCTGTCCAAAATCACTGAAATTACAGTTTTCTGAAATATAACTTAACATCATTTGTTTTCATATAACTAGTGCGTTTAAGGTGGATACTATAAAAACACTAATTATTAATATGTTCGTACTATTGCCAAAATTGCTCATTGTATACCAAATTAATACAACAAGTTAATGTAAAAATATTTGATAGTGAAGGGTCATTCTTTTTTTAAACATTAACATGGTACAAAATAAATGTACGCTTAAAATAGTGCAGACAAACAGAGAAACTAACATTGATAGGGAAATCAATACTAAACATTTTCGAAATATTAAATACGTGTATATATTTCAATAACCAGTCCGAATACAACACAATATCTTTCATATATCAACTTCACCGACACTGGCAAAGAAAAGTAAGTAACGTAATTGTCAATTTCTATATTCTGCATTTCCATTACTACGCTGTAAGCATTGTAAAACCATAAGTGAATACCCATGTGTACTTTAAGAGACTTTATCTTTTGGAATAAACATTTAGTCAATGTAAATTCCATTTGATTTAGAAAATACTGTATTCTGTCCAATATCATTGAAGTACAAACAATTTTCGAAATCGCGTTCAAGATTTAATACGTGTATATATTTAAATAACAAATCCCACACAAAGTACCAAAAACATCAAGGTGGCTACTTTATAGGTAAACTAGTCTTGCTTTAAATATATCCCGTAAGCGAACACCGAAACGCCTGACCATTGTGTTATATCAAATTGTACATGGTATGGTCCTTCACAACATCAAATATTTCCAATGAACTGATTTTATTTTTTTTTATGAATTATGTTTATCAGCGATATTAACAAAATATAAAGCACAAAAACCGTCTTACCCCGATCGCTAACTCCATGGTTCAAGTCAATTCCTCCTGAGTAAATAAAATAGATCGCTCTCGCTAGTACGGTAGTAGACTTCACCGACTATGTTTAATGCTATCTTAGACGCATGTAAACTGAGACCACTCAAATTTGCTGCGCCTAAAGTTTGAACGAAAGAGACGCGTGTATCGCTATCTGTCTAGTTGTTATTAAATAATGTAGAAACGTATACGTATATAATTAATATAAGTTTTGAAGAGAATTTGATTACACAAGGTTATTGTAAACGGATTTTAATATATAATAATGTATTTGAAATTCTACGTAGTTTTAGGCCTCTGGCTACCAAGGTCTTTGCACTCCCCCCCCCCCCCCCAGGGGGGACATGGTTTTATGAAAGAGACATATTTACTGCGATTTTTGCAGGTTGGCTGCACAGTAGATGTTGGTTATTTTGTCAGCTACGTAACTTTAAAGTACGTTACCCTCAAATTTTTCCGTCGTCCGTAATGCGCCAACAATTTGACACATGGACGCAATAGAGGCTTCACTTTTCATTCAATCTTCACCAAACTGGCACAGTTCGTGTATGTCCATACAATCTCGGATAGATTCTATAATGGGCCAGATCGGACCAGAAGCATAAGAATTATTGCCCCTTTTTCATTAGAAAAACTGACAAAATAGACTTTATGCAACATACAGACTTCATTTTTCATCTGATCTTGATCAAACTTGCAAAACTTGTGTATGACTAGAAGATTTCAACAAAGTCCGAGTAAAACCTAGATTGGGGTACAAACACCAGAGTTATTTTCCATTGTTGGTAAGAAAAAAGAAAAAAAGGGCGACGTGCACGGTAGATACTTTGTTTTTTGACCAAACTTAGACAATTTGTGCATGGCCATAAGGTCTCAGTCAATGTTAAATATGGACCAGATCAGACCAGCAAAACAACAAGTATTTAGTTTTTGTATGAATTAATGAAAATCAAAGACATTGTACAGAATACAGACATACGTTTTCATCAAATCTCAACCAAACGTGCACCATTTGGGAAGCCATTAAACATAATCAATTATGGGCCAGTTTCAGACTAGAATTACAATAGGGCCTGTTTATGATAAAATGCAACACTACTTCCATCACTTTTCCCCAAGCAAAAGCTGCTTTCCTGAACTACTGTCTCTGCTCTAATGGAAGACAAAACAGTTAAAGGGAGATAACTTACTTTAGAACAGGTGCTTTGTCTCTTGAAAATCGATACCCACCACCATCATAATCAGCTCTCCACTGTGTATGTGTGGGGGGGTGGGGGGCATTGCCGAATCAGATATACTTCTCTCAACGTCTGTGTTATTGTTAATGCGGATTTCATGTCCAACATCCATTTTTCTCTTCTTAAGTCTTCCTCGCTCTGATTCTAACAGTAACATACTCATAATTGTTATGGCTTAAAATTACTCTCAAGAATAGGTTTGAATATCCTTAATGAGTGTAGGTATTGATGTCATATTTAGGTTCACTTATATATATATATATGTTTAGGATAGAGACTGCATTTGTCACTAGGGATGGCAACAAATAGCAAATCAGTAAACCAGTTAACCGGTGGTAGTTTTTATAGTAATTATAGTAGTTGTTAACCAGTAAGCTTGGTATCATTTATAAAACCTGAAAATGACAGTAAAACACATGTATGTCCATTATGACGGTTGTTTGATTAACGAGCCTAATCTGTGATTAATGTTATGTGGCAGGTATCTATACAATGTAGCTGTCACTTGTAACTGTTTAAATTGTTTTTCTGTAAAACAAAAGATAACAAAATACCGTATATGGAATTCAGCTAGATACTTTAACATAATGTGATTACAGAGATTGGATGTATCTCCATGTAATGTGTGATTGAACTTGTAAACATGTCACTGACTGTGTGTCAGCAGAATGTTCAAACGTCAGTTGCAATTGAAACAGTGTGGTACTTATTGCTACGTTAGATCTAATTGGGCACTTGGTTGACGTTTCGATAGTACCAAAGTGATATTCATGAAACGTTTGTCTTGACCCAACTGATTTGACCATTAATGCATCTGCATTGCACCTGTTGATTGCCAGGTGAAAAGCAGGAACAGGCATCGACGTAGCTCCCGTTGAATGCAAGCGTTGTTATAAAGAATCTCAGTCGCAATGTAAGAAAAAAAAATTATTTATCGTAACAATAAGTATAATATAGAATGATTTTAATTTATAATATCAAAATTGTTACAGACTTTTAGTGTTATTGTTTTCCCATAAAAATGAAGACTGGCCGAAATCGTATGAAACATCTGAAAAAAATCATTGATGCTAGGGTGCGTTGCCTGAATTTGTCGATAGCTAAATAAAGGGCTAATCTCTAAATTTAAGAGAGACCTTAAATTTAAATGTTAACGTCTCACTGGTGTTGAAAGTGTCTTCATTTAAGATATAAACGATGCAGAACGTTTGGTGTTTTGATTATGAAACAGCACACTTCTTTATATTGGCAATTGCAGGACAGATATTTATAATTATTTCTTATGACAGTTTTGATAATAATAATAAATTTTAAACAAACTTAAATGAACCTCAAATTGGCAGTGTTATTTACATTTAATTTGTGCTTTTGCTAAAATTTGTAATGTTTGAAGTGTCAATGTGTATGATTGTAAGAGTGCATCATTTAAAAGTTACATTCAAATGTAACATATTTTAATGTAGCATACGGTATCACTTAGAGTATGGTTAATTAAAAGACCAACAACCCTTTAAATATGGAAATGGTGCTGACTTAAGACATAAACAACCAACAATAATCTTTAGTTACTGTTATACGAAAAAATAGTACAAATAATTTGTTTTTATGTAGTAACGTAATGCCAGCTCACATTGATGTTTTGGCTTGATTTGGTCATATGAGGCACAAACCTCATGAACAAGAAGGCCATGATGGCCCAAAACGATTACCTGAATACTGGCAATGGCAGAGATCAGCTCTGATATCTGAATGTCATCACTAATTAGACATATTAATTACTGTTGTTGACTCGGGCCCATGTTTATGATGATTCTTAAGCTAATCTCCATTGAAATGAAAATAAGTAAAAACTAGAATTTATGTTTGAAACACTTAGCTTTGGAACATGTCGATGAATGTCATATAGTAAATACATGTATTAAAACACTGAATCAAATCGAAAATTATGTGTCAGATGTTTTAATAACGCATTACTTCCCTAACAAAAAACAGCGCGATCAATAACAATTTATTTTAACAGCAAATTATTTAATAATTTGGATGATTCGTGCGGACATAGAGTAACAAACCTGAACAACGTTTTTTGCCCTTCCGTAAACAAAATGTACGTACACTTGACCGTTGTCATTTCGTTTAGGAAAATACAGATAACTCGACATGTCAAAATGCAAAAATAAACGCTTTGCATTGTCTTCCTATGAATTCGCAGTGCGTCTATTTAAAGGTATACTAGTATTTGTTTGGTACGTTCTTATGACTAAAGCGACTAAGATGCTACTCTTTAGAAGGAATTAAGTACATTTATAACCTAAGCGTACGTAATATTGACCTTATACAATTATACAAAAAATGAAGAGCCATTAATGCGTTAATTCGTAGTTGTGTTGCGTATTAAGACACATACCCAAGGATGGCAAGACACCATATGTTATTGAATGTATGGTTTGAACAAACTTGCAACACGGGAACAAACGTTTCTTTTACAATTAAGACCATAACCCAAACTACAACCTATTCACTGCAAAACATATAATAAATTACATATAAGTTGTTGTGTTTTTTTTTAGTTTGTTTGTATTTGTATTAATTTTTTTTCCTTGTGTGCAACATTTTATTTTCTCGTAGTAGCTTTACACACATGCATACATTAATACATCAACCATTCTGTTTATACTAATACAAAAGTATCAATACCTTTGCATGTACAAAATAAAAATGATCTGTCATGAAATAGTGTATGTCTATAAAACATTGTACGTAAAACAAAGATTATACCAAGGACAATGAGTTGCATTGAGTATATATGTAATTAAGATATTGTGAAGACTACAAAACTAATGCTATGACATACAGACTAACTATAACATAACAAAATGTGTATGCATACAGCCGTATTTATACATTTATATGTATTAAATTGAAATATGTTGTAAAAAAACACTGCACATAAAATACATATGCTAAAGACACTGAATTGCATTGAGTATAAATGTTATTATGATATTGCAGAGACTACCCAAGCAATGTTATGGTATACACAATAATTATTACTGGGTGTATTAACCCTTGTCTATTTAATTTCACTAAACAAAGTATATGAATCTCTTAATTCTTCATCTGGGTTTGTTGTATTTAAAAAAAAAAATCAAATGAGTGTTTGAAGCTATACACTAGTCAAAACCCATTGTTTCTCTGGAAATGGAAAATATATCGTTTAATGTCTAGGCATAAACTATTTAAATTGTTCATTTTTGAATTTGTAATACCAAGTATAATATCCTGACATGTTAGCTGGTTAGGTAAGCTGTGTCTATTTCTATTACTATATGAACATCAAATTTGATAATTTTTTGAGAATGTATATAGTTCTAGAACAAGTGTGTTTTATATTTTCTACTTCATTTTTACAAAAAGTACATATATTATCAGCAGCTATTTTCATATTAATCATATGGGCTTTTGTTCCTAAGATTTTGTGGACAATTCTACATTGGAACCATTGGGCATATGTATCTGTACTTATATTGAACACAAGTGCATATACATTTTTCCAGTCAATACCACAGAACTCGGCATTTCATTGTGTTTGACTAGTTGGGATATCACTGTTTTGAATATATGTTTTATAAACATGTTTTTCTTCTTTAGGACTTGTTACTATTTTCTTTACATAAGTTGCTAATACAGATCCTTGGATTTTGTTATCATAGGTGAAAATGTCTCCAAAGGTTTTAATGTATTTACTTATTACTTTGATTAAACCTTGATACAGTACAAAATTCACATTTTTTCCAATCAGATAGTCCAAAGATTCTTTGGAGATAAAACAGTTTCTATCTATCAATGTATCTCTAAGGAGAAGAATACCTCTTTCAAAAAGACTTTTAATAAATATATAATTATTTTCAATTTTAAAATTGTCCTTGTAAAATAGAGGCGTATCTAGAATATCATTGCAATTGACTATATGCAACTTTTCAATATATACAATATATAGGCTTAAAAACATCTGGGCAAAATTTATTTTTTAAATTTAAGCAAAGCTTCTCAGCACACAATATACCAGTATTAAAACGTTTTTTAATGTCAAAAAACGATTTAAACAAGTCTATAACAATTTCCATCTCCTGTCACAAATCTCTTAAGCCATGTTAATTTCATATGTTTTTCAAATTAACAAACATCTATCATTTTTAAACCCCCTTCGTTATATTCTTTAACAACAACTGTACTTTTTATTTTGCTCGGACCTGCCCATATGAAGTCAGAAAATAGTTTGTTGATTTATTTCATAATTTCTATTCTTGGTGTTGGTAGTGAAACAAATAAATGGGTAAGCAGTGGAAGAAGCAATGATTTAACAATAGTTAATTTTCCTAGAGGTGTAATATTTCTACGATTCCAGTGAGTTATTAAATTCTTGATGCTGTAATTTTGTTATCAACATTTTTCATCACCATGTTGTCTAAATTTATGTCATACACTATTCCAAGCACTTTAAAAGTGGTTGCTCCCCATGTCAGTTTGTATTTACTTTTTATCGATCTAGTGCTTTACTTCATAGAGCCTGTCCAAATTAGATTAGTTTTTTTATAGTTTATTTTCAGTCCAGAGTATGTTGAGAATTCATGAAGCATGTCTAGTGTACAATTAAGAGAATATTCAGATCCGTCAAGTAATAAAGATGTGCCATCAGCAAATTGTGATATTTTGTATTCTATGTCTTTCATTGTTATACCTTTTATTTCGTTGCTTTCTCTAATTTTAATAGCAAGGATTTCAGCAAATAAAATAAAAATGTAAGCGCTTATCAGGTCCCCTCGGCGGCAGCCCCTCTCTATACAGAAGGTATTTGACAAGAATCCATTCATTTGTATAGAGGCCATAGTATTGTGCAAAAACATGGATATCCATTGTTGGAACATTGGTCCAAAATTAAAAAATCTGAAAGTGGTTTCTATAAACTGGAAAGATAAGGTATCGAATGCGTTTTCAAAATCGAGTGTCATAAGTTATCCAGGTAAATTATTATCTTCAGCATATTTCAAGATGTCATAGAGTAATCTAGTGTTTTCCCCAATAAATCGCCCTTTAATGAAACCAGTTTGATGTCTGGAGATCAAAATATCAATGACTGTTTTTAATATATTTGCAATGGACCCAGAAGGTTTATAAACAACATTTAATAAGGTAAATGGTCTTAAAATTTTCAAATAACAACGGAGCTTGTTGTCTTTTGGGATGCAAGTAATTATTCAATGTTTTTGAGTTACAGACAATGAATTAGTATTAAAGGCATAATATATATTTCTTACTATGAATTTGCAAAACTTGTTCCAAAAACCTTTATAGAATTTAGCAGTAAATCCATCAGAACCTGGACTGCTGTCATTTTTCATGTTTTTAAGTGTTAAGGCGACTTCCTCCATACTTAGTAGTCCTTCTAAAGAGTCAGATTGAACATTATTTAGTTTCGGTATATTAATGTTAGACAAATCTGTATATATATCATAAGCAATTTCATTTTCATTTCTTTTGTATAATGTTTTATAGAATGAAACTGCTTCATTTAAAATACCATTTTGCTCATTCAACTTAACACCATTTTCTGTTTTAATAAAAGGTAATGACTTGTTTGTATGAAGGTTAGATTCAAGAGAGCAAAAGTATTTTGTGGGGTTTTCCCCCTCTTCTAGACATTTAGCTATATAACGAATAAGTGAACCTTTATGTTTATTTTCCCTCAAATGTTCTAATTCATTTTGTAAATCTTGAAGTTGATTAATATCAGTTTTAGTTAAGGACTTTTCAAGTTGTTCTATTTTCATTGTTAAATTAGATTCATGTTTTTTTTTTGTTTAACTTAGCGTTATATGATGAAAAAGAAATTTATACCTGGAATCTGTATTTGAGTTTCTTTGAGTGCGTGCATTTTAAAGAAAACATATTGTATATTTTGAGTTATCATATATAATTGTGTGCTTATTATTCTAGTTAATGTATTATAGTATGTGGTTGTGCTTATTATGTGATTATTTCTGTACTACTAAATTGAATTCTCGTTCTAGTGATAAATAATGGTAGTCATCCTTCTGCACAAAAAGAGTTATACAATGTTAATGTAATTTGTTCGCACATTGTTCGTGCATTTGTGTTTATCTACTCAAACAAACTTGCTCTCTATGATCGATAGTGTCAATATCAGCCAACTTTACACAATAAACACTGATTTGAGGATGCACACGTGTTAATGTGTTTTAAATGATTGCAATTATATGACATAAATTATCACAATGACGTGGGCAAGAAAAAATCGATGTAACACAGTACTTATTAATTTTACATACAGCCATGTCATACATCTTCATCTTGTTAATATTATCACTTAAGAGGGAAAACAATTACACAAACATACGGACGTCATTTTCCTTAAACATAAAGTTTACAATACAACATTCTACTAACAATGAACAGACGTAAAATTTGATCGTCAGTACAACAGTATTAAGGTATAATCATGTTTGCTATAAACTATTAGTCAGGGACTAATGTCCATGTTAAAATACAACTTGTGCCTTGCATATTCGGAGGTTTTGTTGTGGTTTTTGCTTCTTAAGAAATGCAAATACGTTTTCTTCACCTTTATTCCAATCAAAAGTAAAGCTCAGTTCTATTTCTATTTAGTTCGATTTTACTATAACTTAAGAAAAGTTTATTTGTTCATCATATCATCTGTTGTCTTCTAATGATAATTTAACTTTAATCTACACTCGGTATTCAATGTTTGAGTCCAGATCATTGCGAACGGCATGAAATATCAACATGTGTCATGGCTTCATCTGATCAGTCTACAATCATCATTCCTTCTTAAATATATTTTGGGTCAATATCGGCCATCGTTACGTGCTAGGCTTTCAGACGAGTAGTATACCGTCACGATTCTCTCTAATACATCGTTTGGGTTAGGGTCAATATGGGCCAACGTTACGCCCTAAGCATTCAGCTGATCAGTCTGCAGTCACGGTTCCTCTAAAATATCGTTTGGGTCAATATCGGCTAACGTTACGACCTAAGCATTCAGTTGATCAGTCTGCGGTTATGGTTCCCTCTAAAATATCGTTTGGGTCAATATAAGCCAACGTTATGCCCGGGGCTTTCAGCTGCGTATACCGTCACGGTTCCCTCTAAAATATCGGGTTGGTTTGGGTCAGTATCGGCTAACGTTACGACCTAAGCATTCAACTGGTAATATTCCAGTCCAGCGGAAGAGATAGACATAATTAGGACATTCTGCAGAGATAACTATGTAATCTTATTTGAGTTGAATAATTTTTGTAAAGATGTGTGGCTACTGATAACAATTATTGTATTATCATAAACATTTGTATTAATAGCCACATGTGAAATTGCTATATGTTATAATAGTGAATGTAAATGGACATTAAAATTGTATTGTAAATGCTATTTTATCACAAAAAAACTGTTGGATGTTACCATTCACTTTTACACGGTGAAAATTGACAGAGCAAAACAAAAACATGTTTATAATTAACAAAATAAACGATATAACATTGCAATTAGACACATATATTTTTTACCAGGTAAAATTATTCATTTCAAAAATGTGACTAAACGTATTAATTTTATAAATTCGCAAGAAAGTAGCAAGGGACTAAGATCACTACGAAGAACATTTCTGTGTACACAATTTACTGTAAAATAGTTTAATTAAACATATAACATACGGTGACTCACATACGGGCGTATTTAGTCCTCGCGAAATAAACCTGACGACATGACTTGTGCTCTTTTTACGAAGAGGAATGCCGTTTCGATCTTGGTCTCATTCCAGCCATGCATGTGACTAAGTGTGTAACACAACAAAAGGTCCCCATACTCCTGTATCCTACACCCACGAACTGCTTGCTATGAAAACAAACCAGTTAGCCTTGCCCGTAAACACGTATCTAACGGCAAATCTTCTAATAATAATTTGGGGTAACCTGGAAACAAAATAGAGCCGTTGTTTTATGGCAAAATCATGTATAAGTTATCATGTACTTATTTACATCTTTTGGCTCTTAAATGTTTTATTACTTTCAAAATTAAAGGAATGGCCAGATACAATTTCAACGACTGGGAGTACGCCAAGATGCAGGCGCCGTCATCACCAGCCACATCATCAGCGACTTAAGAATACCACGCACACGCAACCATAAACATACACGTATATGACTGTCCGAAACATTATACGTTTGCATGTCAAAACACAATTAATAGGTATTTAGATCATCACCAGTATTATTAATCATCTTTGTTATTTGGCCCCTATACGATTGGGCATCTAAATAACCATCTGCTGCGCAAAACACAATCCTCACATACTGCAGCCTAATGCGCGGAAATAATATAAACCTTTGTGCTGTGCTGTCTCGTTCCATAACGCATGTGAACTGCTCACGGGACGGTTTCGAGTTTTGTAATCTTAGTGGGCAGTTATATAATACGGACATACAGATCGTATCTAATTAAAGACCTTTATTTTGATCAAGATGACACCTGCTTTCTATGTATAAACGGGCGTCCAGTCGGACAAGCTTTACATAATTTAGAGGGGTTATAGGTAAAAACAACGTCCACTTTTAACAGAACAGGACACCGTTTATTCTTCTAACTAATTGACATAGAACATATTTTCACATATGCAAAGACAGAAACAAGCAAAGTCTAAATTATCAAATAATATCTGTTAAAAAGAACAAAATACAGATAATGGCTTGCCGAGAAAGTAAAAACATCTTATCTAGAAAAGGGACCAAATGGGACCTTTACTCAGTGGACAACTAAGAAAGTTGCACAGTGCAGACGATTGAAGGTGTTCCCTCGTGGAATCCTCGGTTCGCTAATTACAGTGGGTAACACTCGAGTCTAAAGATAGCTATGTGTTGTTTAAGGCTCACTCTTGTGGTCTCGAGTGAATACATAGGCCAAAGGTTATAAAGCTTCGAGCCACTATATAAATAAGTGCACAAAAACAGGCTTTTTTTCTTATTGTTAACATACATGTATTTACCTTTAAAATGACACCAAAACATATCATTTGAACTGTATTTTACACATTCTATGCTTCCTGCACCCACCCATATGTGCTTATTATCTACCTGACAGTAACCCTGAGGACGTGACTTCCGCTTTGGGGTTATGAGACCTTACTTACCAAGTGTGATTAATCAATACCTTATAACAGGTGATCATAAAAATAATCTTAACTATACCTTTAATCAACAATAAACAATAAGGCAATGGCCGAATTCAAAGAACTAGGATTGATCTGCTTGCATTGCAGGCAGCTGCTTCCAAGGCAGGTTAGTTATACCCAGTGACAATACAAAAACAGACAGTCTCTCCCGTGTCGCGAGAATATTGGAAGGTGTACATTCTGCTGCAACAACCACTACATCTTCAACACAACTACCACATTCACCATCACTAATTTTAAGAATGCTACATGTACAGAGTAATGTGTGTGAGGTTCGCGTGATATTCCGTCCATGTCATGTCAGATGTCAACATCAAATATATTACAATGTATAGCAAAGCTAAATCGCTGCGTGAGAATATTTGTAACATAAGTTTGGTAGATATCATAAGGCATATACTGTCCACATGCAGTCGCATGGCTTTAATCTGATCAGTCTACAGTAACAGTTCCTTCCAAAGAATCGAATTTTTCAGTGGTATTAACACGCAATTCGCCACGTCCATTCATGAGTGTATAAAAAATTATAATGGGCAATTAACTTCATTCAACGGGAGACAAGCACCATGCTTTTACATGTGTTCTTGTGGAAGTGCACTCTCTAACTTCGTTAAAAAGAAATTACATTCATACATGCATACTTGTAATTTAACCCGTAAGTCATGGATTTATTTTCCGTCCATAATTGTACTTAACATTCAAATAATTATTTATTTTTTTATATTGATTTACTAAAATAACTTTTCTATAAAGTGAATCCGAGAAGCATCACTCTTTGAAGAAGGAGTCCCGGTGATTAGTCAATACAATTTCACAAACAATAACGCTTTGCGTATTAATTAAGACCTAATACATTTATACTTAATTCACAACATAAAGCTCCACACGTCTTGAGGTGCGCGCACTAACTGCTAAATAAGGCTGAGGGATGGGCAGTTTGCGGTTGCTAACACATGATCTCCCATAAGGACAAAATACCAATATGGAAGTGTCATTATAAAATATAACTGGCAGCATACAAGGTGGGGAGAGTTTCATTTATCTACGGACTAACTTTGGCTCAAGTCTACAAAAACACAGCGCACAACTGATATAAGAATGAAGATGCGCGCAATTGAACATTACACAATAGCTAAATAATAAAGAATGTGCGCAAATATACATAGCCTAACAAATATTGGTAAACGTACTTGTAAATACACCCATGAGGTTATCGCAAAGTGATATACATGAGAAAAACTGTATTTTTTTATTTCTTAACGTCACAACATTATACGTATGTGAAAATGAATATTTAGAAAGAAGAGAAAAAAGAACAAAAAAGTGAGATAAGTTTAATAAACCAGTTCATGCGTTAGAAAACAACATGAGAAATGACAGCAAGAGGAGAAACAAATAAATACATGTATTCATATTAATAATTAAATAATTAATTCGTATTTGTTTTGTGTAATGGGCGCGAAGATGGGAAATTTTAAATATACACAACATACTAGACCGGTTTCATAGGTTATGATTAACCTGAAAGAGAAATATAAATGCATAATATACTTTTCCTGAGGGCTATTTCACATTTGAAAAACAAAAAATGTTAATTCGCTCATTCGGGTTTTTTTGTTAATTAATTGATGCATCCGTCTGAAATGTTATCCAGTATTAACGCGTTGTTTTTCTATGGTTGATTTTCATTTTCACCACTTAGCTTTGGTTTGAAATGAAACTTTTCACATTCCAAATCGAAACATTACATTTTTCACATAATCTACAATCGCATGCCGTATTTGCAACACTATGCACTCACATGCTTACAATGGGTTTAATAATGATATTAAGTAAGCAACATTACGTAAATAAATATATCCTTAAATATATAGGATATCGATTTCAAGTTTAGAATACACCACCCTATTTCTTAATGGCTGCCTTTAAAGCATGATTTGTATATGTATTAATCGATTAATTATTTGCATCGATTTTATTTCAGTTACTGATTTGGATCCTTGGACGTTTAAAGACTTTTAGTGAACGTTTCACAAAGCATACCTTTCAGACAAATGGTCCTTAATATAAGAGATATTGACACAATGCCAAGTATTATTAAGGTAAATAGTAATTTATAGCAAATTATTAATAACAAAAACGGAACTAACCTCGATTCTAATAGAGTTCGTCACTCTAACGCCTTAACTCTGTCAATTCATATATTAAGTCTACAGCAACGCTACACTTTTACAATTAAACCCCAGGGCAATACTCCTAAATTAAAATATAGTGAATAATGTCCCAGTGTCTCAATCAAACAGTTATGGTAAGCGCCCATGGTGTTCGCGACTTACAAGTCACACAGCCAGAGAAAGATTACGTCTCATAAAATGTTGAAAATTAAATGCATAAATCAAATTACGTACAGATACATTACAAGCGTGAAATTGTATAAAAATATATGTACAGTGACGGAATATTTAGTACGATTCCGTGACTCAAAACATGGATGAGTCAATACGTTGGTGTATTGTAAACGATAATTAAGCAAACAATCATCTGTTCTGTTACGTTGAAAAAATAACGTATAGTGTATTGGGTTGATAAGTCGTTTTTGCGCCCAAATTTTTGTGCACAGTATGCAGTATCAACAAGGCGCTAGTCGTTCAACTGTCCTGTCCTATTGAAAATTAAGATTTAATCTTAAATCATTGCCCAAATCAATGTTCGAGTCCTTATCGTGGTGCACGGCATGCTGTTTCCACTTTGTTTCTGGCTTCATCAGATTATTTGACTGCCACCGTCTAACGAATAATTTCGGTCAATATCGGCCAATTTTATCCCCTCATCTTTCAACAGTTTAGTTACTTTGTCAAGATAGTCCAGGCCTGACCTGGAATCAACATACGAGTCCAGCAGAAGAGATACACATCACTAATACATCGTGCAGACATAAACTATGTACACTTTTTTGAGTTGAGTAAACTTTTGTAAATACATGTGGCATTACGCTTTTATTAAGTGTCAATTGGAAAATATATGCTATTCATGTATATATTCTGGCATAATGTAACTAGTCATTTAAATTGATCAATTATACATCGAATTCTTTTTTGATCACAAAACTGTCGAATGTAATCATTAGTTGTTACATTTGCAGTGCAAGTGTATAGACCAAAACAAATTCATGTACATCATTGACAAAACAAAATATCCTAATTCTAATTGGACTCATCTCGTATAGTTTGACCAGCCGAAATTGTTTATTACGCTTTTCTAAATTTAGTTTAATTTGTTCATTGTCATGTTTTGCCACTTTTAAATAAACTCCTTTAAAAGATCATCCGTCACTTCGTTAACAAACACGTTTAATTTGGCGAGTCAATTATTTAATCAAGAAATGGTCACATAACAAATTATACATACGGCACTGTACTTCCTGTTATATTGTCAATTATGTAGATTATAATATGCACATTATGACATATTAATATGACTGCGACAGGGAAAATGTGTTTGTGGACATAATATATGACAATTAAACCGACCCTATACACCAACATATACTCTATATCACGGCACTTCAATATCTTAATAGTTTTATAAATATGAACGTCATTTTTAAATACAATAATATTACCCTATTTCTAATTTGGTCTAACAATTTTCATCTCGATAAAAAATAATTAGTACATACTTGTAATCTTCATATACCCACTTGTCTTGTGCTGAATTCCGTTGAACGTTATCACCCCTTTGTGACCCTCTGTGGGCATATTTCTAACGGTAAACACCAGTTTCCTTCGAAAGGCCACTTGAAGCATTATAGCAATGTTTTGCCCGTGCTCGTCGTCAGGGAGATACGCTGGTTGAGTTATCCCTCCATATTCTTTACCAGGAGACGGATGGACGTCCTATTAAAAATAATTACACGAAAAAGCATCAAATTTCAAAACAGTTTACTACTAGATTTAAATTTAAGATTCAGTAAAACAAACTCAACAGAGATTTAGATGTTATATGTAGTTCAAAAAAATCATATGTTGTTTATATCATTTTAGAAATATTATATAATCAGTGATCGGTGTTTTGTAACAAACGATCTCAAAGTTAAGACGAAATCTCTGAAAAAAGTACTGTAATTACAGATTCGATATGTTAACACTGAGCTGTCCGATTGATAAAGTGAACAGCATCGGACTTAAAAAGACTCCAAAGGGTAATTAACTGAACGAAATGTGGGCAATTTTAAAAAAAGCATGTCTTTTTCTGCAAGTTGCATCGACAGTGCAAGTTACGAAATAAACAAAATATAAACGATTCCAATAATAGTTTTGTACATACAAAGTATAGTCCATCCGAAAAGTCATATACAATGCGTATCCTTGAGTAGGTAGAAAGTCCAAAGATTATATCTCGTGTAACAGTCATCGTACCAGGTGGCTGATCACATTAAACATCAAATATGTGAAATATAATAAAGATAAATAATATTACGCCAACTGAAAGATATAAAACGTTGACATGCGCGCAGTGATTGTTAACTCATATCGACCATTTGTGTCCTACAGAAGACACAAATTTATTGCGATATATTTTTTCACACACCTTATGTAACCCTTTACCTGTGAGTATCCCTGTGAATCTTCCACACGTTGGACAACATGGTTTGAAGTTGATCGATCGGTCAATGCAGTCCGAACAAAATATGTGACCACACGCAAGCTTCTTTGGATTAGTTATTTCGCCCTCGCAAATGCAACAGCATTCGCTTATGTTTTCAGTTGTAGTCTGACAATATATAAACGAACCTGTAAATGCTGATCCAATCCAAATAACTAGAAATATAATAGAAACTGAGGATTGCAAAATTCGCTCACAAGGCCACTAACATAACGCGATTTGTTACCGACCGTTGGAGTATGAGATGGGCAGTAAGTAAGGCCGTCGATCTAAACATACCCTATCCGACATGGGATTTTTAACAACAAAGAAATTCCTGTTTGTTATAAGTTAACGCTTACCGTTAATTTAGATTCCACTTCAAGTACTTCGTCGCTCCCATCACATGTCTCATGAAGAGTTCCAATTTTAGTAATTTTTTGTTGAAGAGAGTTTTTCAATTTTGAATGTGAATGTGAATTCGGTACTATTGTTTTTCAATTTTAATTGATTAATAGCTGTTCTGATTTCATTAAGTTCATTTTCCATTCCAGACATTTCGACGCTTTAGAGTTATACTGTTTAACTGGTTAGGTTGTGTGAACACTTAGGACTGACTGACATCGTATAGTTTCACCCATATTATTCATACCATAACCAATCGAAAATAACGAAACAATGCAACAACTGAAGGAAGCTCAAAAGCCCAACAATTAAGATAATATATTTGGAACACAAGCCGAGTCAGTGTCAGTAAAAATAACAATCATACTAAATCACGTTGGAATTGCTTCCATCTCTAAAAACAAACTGTACACTGCTTTGTGATAATTTAGATCATTTCAGTTTTGTCTTGCTAGGAAATATAACAATCATCAAGTTATTACGGCATGACCCTAATAATTATGTATGTAAACGTCTAATGTAAGATGCGTCGATTGCAGCTACGAAACACGGATATGCTAAAGCAATATAAATGACATTATATGACATTATATAAATGTTAAATACAAAGCCATTCCAATTACATACATTTTACTACATAGTCAGTTGTTGTTATTAAACAATAAGGGTTGAAACAAAACAGAGTGAGTATCGAGCTCGCGTTTTAGGACACTACAAATGGCAATATTAAGACAGCGCTCTAGCCAACTGCGCTATTCTCTTTTCTTAAGAATACGTGGGCAATGTAGCTTGATGCGAGATACTTACAATTCTCATGTCAACTTGTAAACAAGAAGCTGACCAAACAAACACGATCTAAATTATGTCAGTACTTTTTTCTCAGAATCCTTAAACCGTTTACCAAATATATTTTGTAATTATATGCCAATAACAATATTTTACGTCACTAAAACGGCGGACCATGGAACTAAATAGTGCATATGTCCTAATGTATAACGTCCCATTAGACATAAGGACATATGCACTATTTAGTCTCATTCTCAATATCTATTAATATATGTATTACTTTCCATTTAGAGTCAATCTCATTTTATTTATTTAAACCAATTTAATTGAATCAAATACTGATAACATAAAATCGCTTTTAAATGTGTAAACTAAATAACAGTAGAGTAGGTGTTGATTATTACGTAATTTCTTACAGATCTGTCAGTTAAAGTTTAAACTGTTATCAAGTTGCAATTTCTACCACCTGTTGAACATGTTTTGGATATGTGTGTATCTTTAATTTGAGTACGTTATCGGTTTTATTAAATCTGCTACATCACATATGAAAGAACATATGTAGCCGAGGCCTAAAATGTTGTCTGTAATGAAAAAATTAAGATATTTATCAAATGCAGTCAATTACGCATCATTTAATAATATATTAACAATACAAATAATTGCGAACGTTACGACTCGTATGGAACAGGCCTTCTAAAAAAAAGACGACCACAGTTCGGTGGAAGATGCGATGTTCATTCTGCGGCACATAGATATCGTAATTTTAGACCATTGATATACATGCCAGCAACCTCCACGCAGAGATGTAACTGGTTCCGAGTAAAGCTCCATTTTAAATCCCTGCCGGCATAATGTTTCACGTGACTATAGTCAGATCAAATGGCGCGAACCATGAGCATGCAGAAAAAAAAAACGTAGACACCGTTACATGACTGCGTTGTTATCTCTTTTTGTTTTTCATTTTAACTCATCATATATATATTTGGACCGATAATGCAACATTTCTGAGGGAGTGATAAAATTATAATTATGAAATCAAAATGTTCTAAAAAATACATCCTCAACCTCCCCTTAGTAGTCTCCCCTATAAACTTACAAATCTGGAAGTTGTTTAACTCGTGATGGCAGTGGTTACCTTACCTTAGAATACCAAGTGGGAAGTGACCGCAGCGAGGAGTTTGACATGCCAGGTGCGAGTCCAGTAGTTGACTTCAACGAAGATTACATGTATATAGTATGTTTAAATGATTGTATTTGTCCCCATTTTTTAAATACCTGATATATATCGGAGAAATGGCGAGTAAACTAATTTTACAAAAAGTACCGAGTACTTTCGGGGGATTGAATCACCCGTTCTGCATAACAGGCGGAGGTTCTAACCGCGGCGCTAAAGTATTTCACGTCCGAAAAGTGTTTTGAGTTACTTCTTGTTACAGACGAATGTTTTTGTAAATAACGGAACTTCGGAAGTAAAAGTGATTAGCTATATTGACCACGTGGTAATTGAACAACAAACTAAGATTTATGAATAGTAGAAAAGCTTCGTCTCATGGGTTTAAATTTTTAGCAGCTCTCTTTGTCATTTTGTATGTAACACACTGTCTAATTGGTCACTAATAAATCGCGAGTATTTGCGGAATGTTACCAGCACTGCTTTCCCTGAATTTTGTGGGAAATGACAAAATTCGGAGCTCACAGACGAATTACAGACATTGAAGTTTCGAATATTGCGTGTTCCGCCAGGAAATTAAATAGGCAAGGTTATTAGACCCTAGAAAAGAATGTTGCTGCGAGTCCTGACGTAATTTGGTTGGGTGGGCAATTTCTGTTGACATGAAGTCAACAAACACTTTGAGAACAGGACATAAGATGCAAAATGGAGTCTGGAGCTGGATCAAAACTGTGCTAGAGCTGGTCGAGATCATCTGACTTGAAGATTAAGCAGGCTGGCAGGTAAGACTATCGGGGCATTCTCTTAATGTTCCTCGAACATAGTAGATTGTTTCAATGTGTACTATGAGTGGTAACTTCCGTATGATCTACATTGTTAGCAATCATTTGAAGAACATCCTACAATATCTAGAACACAAAGTATAAATGAATTTATTTGAGAAATCTACACACCACTTATTTAAACAAAACCGTTTTGTGAGGCGTTCTGGGAATAAATACTTACCAGTGTGTATGCATCCACTAAAATTTCAGTAACGGATTATGAAATGTTAGTGAGTGCGCTAAGAATGTATAACTTTAAAATAAGCCTACAATGTTATTATTTATTTACAAAAGAAATAATGCCTACAGATATGCATTTTTTAAAGAACCTATAATTCCAATCTATGCCGTTCAGTTTACATTTGCGATTCTATTAACACGGGAACCTCTTCATCAACCTTTTGAACACAAATATTTATTATTTGTAGCTTGCCGTGTGGACCCTTTTTCCACTCGTCGCATACAAAGAGGCACTAACTTAATATTTTGTAGAACCTAATCTATATGTTATATTTAAAAGTCATTTACTTTAGTAATATACAGATCGTCTACATATTTTATTAATATGTGTTTGAAATAACAAACAACAAGTCTTTCATCACAAATGAGTTGCTGTTCATAACAGTTACATCAACAGCACAAAATGTAATTCTGCAACTGACAATATAGACACACCAAAAAATCAGGAAAGAAAACTGCGCAATTTTGATCGCCTTGTGACACAAACATGATTTATGACTGGCGATTGCCTATGTCCATTTACAAATGTATATGAACGCCTTGCGCAGTCTTCAGTATTTACCTCCATTGCCCTGTCTCCCAATATAAATATCGAGGTCTCTAATGATTGAGTCACTGTATGTTGAATTGAACACCGTTTTGATTTTATTATCATACATCCTCCTTAGACTGTTGATATATGTATTTATTTTCCTTTGGAATATGTAATGTAATCTCCATTACATCAAATTTGTTTTCCGTTTAGCCTTCATAACAAATAAGCATATGTTATATAGCAATTGTTCTTATTCTTTAATACTCGTTTGAGTATAAGAATTTTTATATTTTGTTAGCCATGTGTCCAAAAAAAACTGCTCCTTCGATAACTGGCTCGTGTCCATTTGGAAATTTAATGTGCATGTTTGGCCACTTTTTTCGCACCTTGTCTTGAAAATATGGCGACTCTGAAAATTCGCCAACAGTGAAAACTCCATAACCGAATCTGTCACCAATCTTGGATAATTCACACGACAAAAAGTCTATTATATTTTGAACGGTATCATTAAACAACATGCTCATAATATGTTCATCGATATGTAGCTTATGTCCACACAAGCACACGTGATCCGTGTGTACGAATCGTTGAATGCGTTCTTGAAAAAGGTTTCCCGTCACATCTTGGACAGTGTGAAATATCGATATCGGAATTCTGATAGTTACACGTTGGCTGTTCGAAAGACTTTCCCCTTTCTTTTTTACATCAAACTCTCGCATTATTCATTATATTCGATCCAGTTGCTGTCTTTCAACATTTTCATTATTTCAACTCCTAAATATATAAACACTGCATATTGCTATATTCCTAAATATATATGCAATGCACAATGAACACATATATTTTGTCGATTGTTATATATAAATATTTCGTCAAAAAATAGAGATTGGAATACATTAGTAAACTATCACATGTACGCTCATACACATGCGTATTCATGTACACTAATGTCAGACAAGGATATCAGTTTAACATACCTGTCAAAGTGTCTAAAAACTGTTCGAATGCCTTGTTAACAGTATCGCCATAGTCTCTTCTACATTTCTTCTGTATCACTTTCAATTTTAAATCGGACGTCACCTCAAGAACAGTTATATCAACCATGTCATCTGAAAAACAAAATATCATCAACCAGAATTGGGGCAAGGATTCCCAATAGTGACAGGACGCACATTTTATTGTTACTGTATGTTATTTCAGAATATTTCGTTAATACGGAACACTGCTTCCTAAAAAACGTTGTGATACATGTATTTCGCTATTACCAAATGTTCCTTTGTAAATATATCATATTTTTACGTAAAATCTAATTATGCTTTGTATATAAGTAAACCTTTAAGTCTCTAAGTTTTGTAAAATTTACGCTGTAACGAATACATTTCATTTTTACAAAATGATAGTACACGGTAAATTGTACGACATATTAATAAGTTTAAGTGATTTTAGTTTTTATTTTGGTTTCTTTTACGTATTATTAATGAGCATTTGCTTCATCAAAAATCGAACCTTGAGTGGAATCTACAGTTCTTTTATGGACAAATCGGAAACATTGCAGTGACAACTTGGCGGATGTTTTGACAAACTCTAGAATGTACATGTATATTTCTGAGCTTTTGAGTAGCCTAGGGCTTTTTTTTTTTTTTAGTTTTACTCCTAGTAGACTTTTCTTTTTAAAAATGTCCGAATAACTTAAAAACACTCCGGTCTTACATGGTATTATACATTAATATAATACTGTAATCAAAATATGACGCGTCGCACTGTCAATAGGTTGGTTGTATTAGCTGCTTCGTTGTTGCCATTATTAAATTCGTTACATTAATAAATTTACATACACATTAATATCCGTAATTTTGGCATACAACCGCTTTGTCGCTTAAAGCACAACGATTTCACTCCTCGTTTGCCGCCTTTTAATACATCTCGTTAGTACAAAATAGCATGACGGTTTAATAGTGTTTTCAGATGAGTCCGTTACAATATTTGTTTATGTAATTCTCCAAGCCTTGCATGTTTGTGTAAGAAAATTGTGTTAGAAACATATATGCTCACGCTTCAACTAATTTCAGAATAGGCGAGATATTCATTGTTCGTTTCTTACGTTTTATTATTATTTGTAAAGTAATTATAATTTGCAATAGCACCAGTTAAATGACAAATCATTATTGAACAATGCAACATATAGCTTACCACCTGCGTTGCAAACGATGTACTGTTACCGGGATGAAGTGGTGCAATGTCGTCAGCACTGTGGTTGTCGGCATAAACGAAGTAATACACGACGGCCTCTGGTTCCTGAACAAGGCTTACTTGACTCATATTTAACCTGGCCTACAACATACTACGTAGATCAGTTAAAGACACAAAGGTAATACTGGTTGTACACCTGCGGGCTCGTGGAGGAATGCAGCGAACAAATAAACTCGAGCGATGCAATCCATCGGAATATCTCCGGCATGTAATAGTCACTATTTATCCAATCACTGCACTCCGGTATCACATGTATATCTGTAACTGTACTTTAAACAAATTTGCACGTGGATAGTTGTGCTTTTTACAATCAGATTGGAAATAAAATGAGACGGTTTATTCATTTTTTATTTTTTATCCAGTAACATCTATCGTGGTAACTCAGCATATTATATATTACACATGCAGAACTTTACCTCTCCGGCTGATATTCTCATTAACTCTTCGGCATTTTCATGCCATACGGGAAAAGTCAGAACCCATTGAATATCTTGTTCGCCTAAGTCACTAATTCTATTCCTGGCAACAGTAAACAATTGGTCTTTAAGATACTGTATTGTTGCGGATAATACTTGTAAAGCATTGAGTTGTTTGCCACTTTCGTCTTCCAACTTCGTATATTGGCCGATAGCTTCCTGAAGTTAAAAGCAAGTAACACGTTTTTTATTATACACACCTCCTCCTGACTCAAACTACATTCGACATTGTGGTAAAGCAATTTCGTATCTATAGTATGTTTAAAATTTAAACTATATATCAAATATTCGCAATTGCATCGTAAATTAGTTGCATAGATATATCATTTAGGTAAAGTATACAATTATTACAATAGACAAATTGACATTAGATAAAATAACCTTTCTGAAGATCAACTGCGACATGAGTTTCTTGAAGAAATACAATTTATTGTGTGCATCAGCGAAATACATTTCTAAATAATTTTGACCTGCTTCGTAGCCGAAAGCTTGCAAGGTTGTGCCGTCCTCTCCAATAATCACAGTTGTTGGTTCTATAAAAAGTATTAATTATCTACCTATAATTAATGATTTTCATTAATTAAAATATCGCACGGACTTTTACAATTGTTCTTAAATTGTTATATGCAGTAAATCCTTTATCGCGGTATACATTATGACATTTTTAGTAACACGGTTCGACGAAAATTAACGAAACTTGTTTTTCATCAAAAATTATTACCTGTATGGGAATAAAGGCCAGTTAAGCGTGTACACTTTACATGCGCCGGCTGGACTTAGGTGTAAAATGCCAACCCGGTGAAGGACGTCCCGATATGGATGGCCACAACTAACAAATAGTTGTCTTTACAGGTAACATGGTTCTAAAGTAAACCATTTACATTATGTCCATGAACAGGTTGCAAGCATAACTCGAGATAACTTCAATTTAATTAACATTCTCTTTAATTACTATTTAATTCGAATCGCAATGCTTTGTGGTTAAATTTTATTTACAGGTGTGTGTGTGTTGTGATTTGTTCTGGGCTAAGTATGATATTCGGAATGCCTCTTAACCGGTTTAAACCCCCAATACTATGCATTGACCGTTCCAAAGCGGTGACCCTCAGGTTTATGTTTTTTGCAATGTTGTGCGTTTTATCCTGTATTGTATAGGCAATTGGTCATTTGCCTTGAAAAAAAGGACCAGAGGATGTTAATTAGGGGTTCTCTTCTGGTGCTATCTCTGGAGTTTCATTATTCTTATATGTTCTAACAAATACGTTTAAAATATGAAACACAATGTTACAAGTTGCGATAATGAAAACAAAACCATACATGTTATTTTACTTATCCCCCATATGTATTTAAGTTATATTATTTCAAGATCATTCCATTATCGAAACATACCGACTGCCTCAAAGAACAATTTAGCATATAAATTCGGGTATTAAGGCATTGTTGTTAATGCACACAGTAGAATATGTATGTATGAATTATATATACATTATACTATTTCTGTTTTACTTTGCTTATATTATTTAATTTATAATATAATTTATAAAATATATTTTGTAGGTAATTAGTTGTCTCTACGCACCAAAGTAAATGTTTATTAAAATTTTAATAAAAACAGTTATGCACATACCGTTCTAGCTTGTGTCACTAGTACGGATGGTGAGCCATACTCTGGTTTTACTTCGTGTGTAATTGTAAGACCACTATTACTCAGCTGCATTTGTTCTAATGGTAGATCACAAATGGAATGTTGTTTTATTGTCGATCGCACACCGCCAATTTTGTATTGCTCTGTTGATTTTGATGGCACACAACTACTGTCTTGCTCTGTGATGTTCGATGTGCCAACATTATTGCGTTTTTGGTTTAGTTTCGCTGTTCTATCAAGGATGTTCTTCTGTGTTATTTTTGGTTTTACAGCACTGTTATCGCCGTGCAGTAACGGGGATTTTGCTATTACATTGTCGTTTTGCGGAGACGTTGATGACGCACAATTGTAAACCTGCAGCGGTTGCCTTGTTGTGATGTCCTTGATGTTACAATTAAATTACCTTTCGGTGACAACGCTGAAGTTACATCCGTTTTTGTATGATGTGGTGATGAAAACATAACGTCGGCTTGATGTACTGGCGTTAATGTTACGCCACTATTGCTTTCTTGTGTTGGCGTTTTTGTTTTGACACCATCACCTTGCTTTGGTGGTTTTGAACTATCACCACTATTGTCTTGTTGTGGTATTCTCGATGGTACAACACAATTGCTTTTCTGTGGACTTCTTGATGTAACAAAACTGTTGCGTTGCTGTTGCGATGCTGATGTCACCATCATGTGACCTCGTTGTGAAAGTGTGGATGCTACAACACTATAGGCTTGCTGTGGTGATGTTGATGGTACAAGAATGTTGCCATCTTGCTGCAATGATGTTGATGTCACAACAATACTGCCATCTTGCTGCGCTGATATTGATGTTATAAAATTGTTGTTTGGTACTTTTGAAGGCACAGCAGTTGTATATGTTTGTGGTAGCGTGGCAGTAACAACATATGACGAAACATATGTGTTGTCTGTAGATGGTAATGGTGGCAGCACAACACTTTGTCTTTCCTCTAGGGTTGGTAAAACCTCAAACCCTTTGTAGTGGTGTTCTAGTGAGTACTCAATCATACTTAATGCTATCTGCTCTGGTGCTGTTGTGCAATTATTGTCTTCTTCTTGTTGGGTAGAAATTACATTTGCAGACGATCAATATGTGTTTACGTTCTGTAGTATTGCAGTTTCTGTATCATCAGTGGCTTGTTGTTTTGACTGAAAGATCGGCATATAATATGTACATTAACTAACACAACACAAACAATAAAATTAGTGGTCTGTGCACGTGTTAACATATAGATATACTGTAACATGGCATTGCCAAACAGGAATGAAAGAAAATGCAATTAAGGTACTACTGTTACCATATATTCCTCGTTACCTTTTCAATAAATAAAACATTGACTCCTACACAGGAAACGATAAATGTAAAGTGCAATACAGTAAAGATATCATATTCAGCAGAAGACTGCAAACCAAACAAAGAACAAATATAAATACTCTTAAATAAACACTTTTTAAAACTGCTTTAAAACTATGTATTTCTGGAATTGAACATTAAGAAATTAAATGTGTAACAATGTGTATAACTCTGTCTATGTTCGTGCTCTCAACAAATGAAATGACTCGGCATCTAATTAAACAGTTGTGTGAAACACATTCATGTCTAATTAAATATTTTAGTTTACAATAGTCTTCTTTTATTTCTTGTTTCTGTTAAAGAATACGAAAAACATAATTTCAGATTTAAACGTTACAATCGGAATAATAAATGCCAAATGGATCTGTTTTAAAAATATGATAAATATATGTTTCTATTAATTAACATTGTTAATTTGTATTATACACACATTATAGTATCATGTCTTAATAGATCAATATAACCAAAATTATAATTTACTACGCACCATTAGACAAGACAAATTATACCTTTATTTTTAACAAATATAATGAAGTCCAAATTTGCATACTTTTTAAAGATAACCTCATTATAAATTCAAATAAAATGAGTTATTTTTACACAAAAGTACACATAACAAATTCCACATTTAATTAAAGTTTAATAACCTATAAATGAAGACGGTGAAAACTATACGAATAAATTCCAATCATAAGCGGATTTTATTTACTGGGTTTATTCACATTTAAAAAAATCAACTTCAAATGCAGTTTTATATGTATTTCACATTTATGTTTGTTAAAGTGTAAATCAACGCTATAGAACTATTTACCTTTGCGAAAGAAATTGAACAATTACAAATTCGATGATGGTGCAATATTTAAATAGTTAGTTGAAATAGCTAATTTGTGTGTTAGGAAGTCCTCATATCATTGCTAACACAATATTAATCACTGTGGGAAATTCCTTACTTAGACAGAAACTTCTAAGCTCGATGACAAAAACATACTTATATGTACAGTTGTCAGATGGGTGTTGTACATATTTTATTAACTATACAGAAATATATTGTACTAACTATACAGAGAGATGACAAACGCCGTACGTCTATGAACACGTGTCAGTACTGTTTGTAATATTTAACCATTTACCTGAGCGTCAGTTTCACGTTCAGCTACCTCTTCACTCCCATCACATGCCTCATGAAGTGTTCCAAACTCTTTTATATCTTTATGTAGTAGGTGTTCAAGTTTATAATTTTTCACAAAACTAAATTGCTCGATGGTGTTTTCCTGCATGATCTGTCTAATGGCTGCATTTATTTCTATTATTTCCTTTTCCAATCTTCTTGATACAATGTACAAATGTCGTTTCCGTCTTTTCGATGACAAATCTTGAATAATGTCTGTGCGTTCTTTAATTTTACGCATAATTTGGTCGCATTGTTCGTTAACTACGAGAAGGCTGCTACAGTTTTGTTGGTGCTTATTTTCTCCAACCTTTTCCACAATTGATTGAAAATGGTCAAGTGAAGCATCGAGGTTCTTGCGATATTGTTTAATTGAATGTAGATATGTTTCCTTACATTCATCGTTCGATTTGTTGTTTTCCTCGACACTTGCTTTTATAGCTTTAATTTCCTTTTCGCATTGATTTAGCTTCGATATGTTTTCATTTACTTCATTTAGGTTTATGTCATGAAGGTCTATGATAGAACCACTGCATGCCATATGATCAGCACGAATGCAGCGACCACATACAGTGACATCATATTTTCCACAATATAGTGACTGATAGTCGGTTTTATGAAGTGGGCATTTTTGCTCGTGGATGTCTATTTCCCCAGTCGCCAGGTCGTAATTAGAGTGACACGGTGAATGCACGGGAAATATGATATGCCCAGACGCCCTGCTATGAATAGAAAAACATTGGTCACACAGTCGTAGGTTACAATTCTCACAAAATCCAAACACTGAATCTACGTAGCAAAATCCACATACGTCTGTAGAAGTCGCCATGCTGATATCTCTTCTGTAAACAAAATACCAGTTTATTAAGTTGTAAAAATTCCGTATTTCTTTCAGAAAGCTCAATAATGTATTATAGACAAACTCCTAATGGTGTTATATGATAAACAAATAACAACGACAATATTTTACATCGTTGTAGGTCGTCAAAAATTGTTTTAAAGCCCATATCGATTATTTAGCAAGAAACAGTTCGATAGTCTTTATTTGTGTAACGTTTGCGCAATCAAATATTAAATAAATGCAACTCAAGAAGCTTCAGTAGGAGAGAATCCCTTATTAACATCATGCGTTTTTTTATCTTGTTTTAGGCAAGCCTTGACGGAATAAGCGTCATTCTATGAACTACGATATTTTCAATGACCGTCAGATAAATGTAAAATACACATTATGTTGAAAGTATGTCGTTTATATATTACCAATGCTCGTGGTTAGTGTTTTAAATGTCTGGTAAAAATTGTCGTTTGCCGACAACAACATAGTATTCTTTATACGTAATTATGATGATGGTTCACAACAAATGAAAAACTAGTACTTTTTATCAACAAAAACACACTAGTTTGGAAAACAATATCATATTTTAGTATCTCCTTATAGTTTTTTCTTTAATACTCTGCATTAAACTAAAAGTATTCAGTGCATATAGTTTTCACCCGTCAAAATAACCTGATCATCAAAGATTGCAAAAACGGGTATAAAAAAAACATTTGTAATCTGTAAGATAAATGAAAATTTCATTCAAACATAGAAAACATTATCAGAACTAACACTGCATTTGCATTTTAGGTATAGTTCAGAGATAATGAACCGTCCAATATGAGTACATACCACGTTAACTGGGTATATGTTTTTGTCTGAACCAAACAACCGATGAATTTCGTCACCATGTATAAGTTTAATGGACAATTTGAATTGTTAAGTACCCAAACATTGTACCGTGATTATATCAGTGAATAAAGCACTGATATATTTCAAATGAATAGACCGGAGATTCGACCCAGACTTTGACTGTTTTGGTTTTATATATTTATTCATGCTAGAGGAATAATTTTGTATCAGGTTTAGTTATTTCTAGCTTTTCCTAGTATCGAAAATAATAATTTAAAAAAAACAAGATAAATTAAGTAATATGGAATGTGGCATTACGCCTACAGCGATACGCGATGCATACACAAAAATATAACTCCCTTACTCATAGTGATACATAAAAAGAGATATTGATATTAAACAGGAATGTGTAAGACTCGATACTGTGTTTTATAAAAGAGGTAGACGATAAATCGGTGTGCATATCGAACCTACTGCACTACTACAGAAATACAAGAGCACAAACATTTTCTGTTTAAAACCAATGTAATTCCATAAACAACACTGATCAAGTATTTCGAGCTGTTACAATAAAGCCTCGTTAACCCATAGTGTAGTGTATTCCTATTAGGAAAGGTTAATATTTCCACATGTTAATGTGTCGTCATATCGTGATTAGTGTCATTTAGTTAATTTGTTGAGAAATGACTAGTTAATAGTTCTAAAGACAAAATATACCTTATTAAACGATCGTATCAGTTTAGTTTTACCATATATAAACTATAATTTGTAGCGCTTACTACATAAACTAACTGGTTTTAAATTTCATAATGCAGTAAATCTCTATCCATATCCGATATTGCTGTTTTGATAAGCAATATGTTCATGCCTGTGTTTTATTTTTATTGACGCTATAACACGTTTGATTACCTGATATCGAACCACATAATTAACACCAATACAAACACAATGAAATAAAACAGCATATCTCTCAATGGCAAATTCACCAAATTCACCAAATTCATCGCCCTGGTGTTTAAAACAGTTATTCCTTTCGCCGGTTATTTACGAGTTACTTTTGAAGCTTAAAATAGAAATACCTTTTCGCGGTGTACTATATATGTACCTCAGTATTGCGACGGCATATCGACAAGGGTAGGTAACGACATTTTCGATGATTTCCCGTTTTTGTCCGGCGAACAAAATCTAGTAAGCTTTGACAACCGTGAAATTGTAGAAGAGCAACCCCAGAAAATTTACTGCTGATTCAAACATTTAATGCACATTGTCTAAAGACTGTACTTATAACACTACAATATCATATATGTGAAAATATCTTTATATATAAATATATAGTTTCGTATTCATCCATTTTATAGCCTGTTTTTCAATCCATCATTTGTATTTGTTTTATGATCCAATTATTCTAGTTTTGTTTTTCTCTTAAACAAGCTTTTAAGTTGTCCATTTACAAAGTGGAAACTTGATAAGGAACAGTAGCATATTACTTGTCATTCCAAAATATAGAAATGTATATGCGTTGCTTTCCTTATACATGTACATGCATATTCTTGTCTTGGGAACATTTTTGAGGAAATGTTTTTGTTTTTTTTTTGCTTTTTACAGTCTTATTTCGAGGGTTGCAAACTAGAAAATACCAAATGCCATTGTAGTCAATAGCACTTGGTACTTTCTATTTTCCATCCCTCGATTTGTTGTTATCATTGTTGTATTTTTATTATCCACTATTTTGTTTTATTGTAGACTGAAGGGCGGAATAATGTCACTAACGATATTTGTCGAAGTAATCGATAATATGAAGCACATTCCTTTATTGTGTCCACAAGTAATGCATTTCAGTTTAATCTGTTCATACAAAAGTCATATATCATTTATCGAGTGTGCTATCATTCAGGTTGAACCAGAGTATAGAACATTGCGCATAATGCTGGCTATTATGTGACAGACATAAAACATTCATATAATATTGACACAGTCGTTTATTGTATAACGGATCTTTTGGTATAAAGGATAAGGTGGAATGACTTTGTTTTTACTTACTTCAATGATTATTGTTGGTGTTGGAGCAAAGGAAATGTAATTCAAGAAAGTATAGCAGTTACTGTAACAACATGTACTTTTTAATTTTTAACACACTATAGTGTACGTTTAGGCTATTCTTTATATCCTTAAACACAATACTGGCAAAATGTCAATTATCTTACAAAGTTATAATTACATATCTGCAATATTGATAGATCATTCGTTTTGAATTATGTTGATATCATCAGTGCTCCGGTTAGGCGGCGTATCGACGTAAATTAGTGTACACAATTTGGATTTGAATCCGCTAGCTCGTTCGGGCGGTTTCATGAAACATTGTCTTATTTGTATTAATACTCGATCAATACTAAATATATACACACGTTAATGACGTGAACTGAGAATTCTCCTTCCATGTCACTAATATATAGACGGAATATTACGCTAGTCCATTGTTCCAAGAGTATGTATTAGTCAAGTGGCTTGTGTGATGACGTATCATTCGACGGGCGGAGCCTCTAGTGTGATACGAAATAACGCAAGCCACGAGACTAATACATATTCCTGGAACAGCTCGCCACGAGACTAATTTTTTTTTTTTTTTTTTTTTTTTTGGCCCCGATCGCCTTCCTTGCCTATTTTTCATGTCCTTTTGACTTATTCTGGCCTCCGCTGGTATGGCACTGCAGCTGTATTTATCTGTAGTACTTGCATATCTTCATCCGTAGATACTTATGATTTCGGGCCATGATTCAGCATCCTAGTTGTTTCTGGTGTTGCACTGTTTTCGCTAGCAGTCCCTAGCCACAGCTCCACTTAGACTACTTATGTTTTGTCCATTTTACATCCACTTTACATGCACACTGATAACTGTAAGTCACATAATTGGACATGGGGACTTTTAACACTTTTTAACACTTCCTTGTGGTCAGTATGATTTATTGTGGTATGTCATTTGGGCACATGTTTGTCATTTTTAATATTCCTGCAGCGGTCAGGATGCTTCCAGGTACTACCAGTTTATACCTCACAACAATCGGATGCAGAGTCTGGGGTTACTTTCAAGTTCACTAGCGTTTTTTTGCATATGCTTTGTAACCACTTTGATCTTATGCAGTCTGCTTGACAAACCTTGTCACAGGTCAGCAACGTGTTACTCAGGAATTTAGTGCTAGGCATTTCTGACAGTCCAGGGTGTTTTATTATTGATGATAAATGTGTGTAATGATTGGTGAAGAAAGTGAAGGATGAAAGTGGGGACCAGGTTCCGGACCAGGAATTGAACCCCGGACCTTCCGCTCTCAAGTCCAGTGTTTTACCACTAGACCACAGAGGACCCCACGAGACTAATACATACTCTTGCAAAAATAGCGTAATATTCGTTTTATTATATACCACTATAAACTTCAAATGTGAATTTACCCTTTTTTATTTGTTAAACATCTACCATAATGACTCAAATGGTACGCCGTATTTTGATTACGTATGACGCGTAAGAATAATATTTATTACATCATCATGCAAATTAACCAGGAACCGTGTGGAACAAAAACATGACATGTGTATGAAATTAAACTTTTGTTGATTTAGCACAATTCAAAAAATTGCAGTCATTTTCTGTTATGCGATGTCTCTATTGTTTCTGTGTGTTGGGGTTTTGGCATAGTAGTTTTTGACAGTAACGCTGCAGAATGTGTGATGATTAAATCATAAATCATTAAATAGCGGCGTTCGTAGTGGTCGTGTTGCGGGTCATTAGTTAAACAGGCAGATGCTGCTGCCGTAAAGGTTGGTTGTAAACTCGGTTGTCGGACATGAATTTCGGATACATTATACAGGGGGGGGGGGAGATCGTAAAGTGAAATCTGGCTTCCTTTAAGTGAAGCAAAAAATAGCCGTTGCTCAAAATGGCCGGTTTTGAAACAAATGCTGGATATTTTTCTATGGTTTGTACAGCTTTTTTCCCGCTTTCATCTTAAGAATAAGCTCATGTTGTGGCCCTATATTCCATGTAATAACGTGTTTTATTTCAAGACTATAACTTATCATATTAAAAAGTTAGTGATGGTACAGTGTGTGCAGGTGTGTTGTTGACTTGTAGAGCTCACAAAATTTTTTCGCTTTTTTAATAGTTTGAAAACAATTTCGTACTATTTTATGACTATCGATATGCAGTTTAGCCTTACTCTTACACAATAGCCAAGTTTGACACTTCTAGAGCAATATTCATTCTTTAAGGCCACAAAAACGTACTTTAAGCTCAAAAATATGTCTGGTGACGACTTTAAGTACAAAATAACAACTGGTAATCAGACATCACCTTAACAAGTACAATGCACACTATACATATCTGCATTGTCCTTTGTTTTTTATCATTGGTTAATGATGTTAAAACCTCAGATCTTTTGGTATGGGTATACCGGCCATATAAGACGATGTAGATAAAACCAATTAATTAATTGAATCGCATACATGTATTTAAAATATAATTTTTATTTACTTTTAATTTCTTTTTCAGAGTTCTCCAGGTTTATGATACTGCAAGCACCATCTTCTTTCCTTGGAAAGGAGGCTGTTTTATATGAATTGGGTTGTAACATTTGTGCTGTAAATTGTTCAATAAAGTTGCTTGAATATCTGGAAGGTAATTTTACTGTATTAAGTTTAATGCTGAAAAGATTACGTACAAAGTATTGACTATACCCCTTTCGGCCGGTAAATGATTGTTATGCATTTCCTGACTGATGATCAAGAATGCTAAATGGTTTAAATAAGTAGACACAGTAGCTGGATAGCCGTTCCGACTATATTGGCATTTAATTTAGTACATTGCCAATCATTGTTCTTTATCGCTTTGTACGTGTATACTGATCTCATTAATTATTTTCTTATGTACTAGTAAATGAAACAGGTGATAAAATAATAACGTATAAGGGTATCGCATATGACAAGTGAAGACTTTGAAATAACCTAATTTAATTTAATCATGCATTTATATTTTACCATGTATTAAAACAATATAATACATATAAATTGATGAGAAAATCAACACATATTATGATACTACTTCAATACTGAATAGCGAAAATTGAACATATTTATTAATTTCATACACTGATGCTAAGAACCATTTCAAACACTAGCAGCACATTGTTAGTTGCACTTTATTGTTGGACTGCTACAGCTAGTGAACAGTTTCCTGGGTCAACCGTTTATGGACAGAAAGTGGTCATCCGATCATTGCCATTGGAGACTCGCTCGCTGAAGACGTGAATTAACATTAAAATTTAATAATGTATATGCAAATCATTCAAATGGATTAATCAATGTCTAAATACCTCATAAGACAAAATCATTAAAACAGTTGCACAACGATAATGCGATTTTGATAATTCATTAAATTATTATACAAGTTATTTCATAGTTTTGATCATATTAATTCAATTCAATGAGGTAATTATTTAATACTCAAACGTTAAAGTGTAATGGTTTCAACAACGTATATACAAAACGATTGATATATCTAATGTACATAATGCAGATATGTATATGGGTGGATGGACGAACTAACTGAGCTGCATATCTGCAAATCTAATTCTTTGCTTTGAAAACGATCATGCGTGATTATCAGTTGCAATGTTATACTTAAAGTCGTCACCAGAAATATGTTTGAGCTTAAGTACGTTTTTGCTGCCTTACAGTATGAATATTTGCACTAGAAGTTTTAAATTTGGCTATTGACTAAGAGTAATGCTAAACTCATATCGATAGTCATAAAATGGTTTGAAATTGTCTTCTAACTATTAAAAATGCGAAAACATGTTGTGAGATCTACAATTCAACAACACACCTGCACACACTCCCCCTTCAAGAACTATTTTATCTGCAACTTTGTACTCTTGAAATGAAACACGTGATTACATGGAATATTGGGCCACAATATGAGCATATTCTCGGGATGAAAAGCGAAGAAAATCTGTATGAACCATAGCAAAACACACAGCATGTGTTTTAAAACCGGCCATTTTGAGCACCAGCTGTTTTTTACCTATTTTAAAGGTAGCCAGAGTTCATTTTACGATCTCCCCCCTGATTATAGCTGACATTTAATTTGGTGTATGCATTTAAAGTGGCGCTTTAGTTTAGCGCCAGGTATAGCTTATAATTGTTTACACGTATAACTCTATGATGACGTCATTAAAACAGTAGTCAAGCTAGCATGGTAATACGGGACAGGAAAAATAGAGTGTAGCATAATACGGAATTATTTTTCTGTCTACATGTACTTAACCGATTAATAAAGCATGTATTTTTTGTTATGATTTTAAACAGGTATATAATAAGTGTTATTTTTTTATCTTGTCACTGGAATAGAAATCAATGCTATTTTACTTTTAACATGCGCATAGATACATCGAGATTCTTCACAAAAGAATGTAAACAGTAAAATAAAACGTTTTTGTCACATGAAAATTTGCATTATTATTATTATTCGCCATAGTTTTAATTAATATGCGGTAGAAACTGCCAGATATCGATCATACAATTTTAAACATGACATGTCAAAAACAACATACTCAATGAACAAAGTCCGAGCTGATTCTAGCAACATATTACTCATTCATTAGTGGAGTGTAAACTCTCAAATGATGAGCAGACGAATGTTCACCTTGTTATTTGTTTATTCAAATTAAAGTATCACTAAATAACAATATATTTGAAATCAAACAGTAGGTTATTATCCTAAAATATTTCCTAGTAAATGAAAATACCAAAAATATCAAATAGCTTTTCAAGACTACGCAATGTCGTAAACTTTAAAACATGTTTATATATTTTTAATTGAATGCACTGCAAGACACCATATACATTTTATACAACGTTCAACACTGTACACATACGTGGTAAGCTTACGTTATCATAAATATTATTAAGTTATTTCAGTAATGATAAGTGTTTTTGTTACTTTTAACATACAGTATTTATTTACGCCAAAAATTATAAGACGTCGCAATAACGTGATGATAAGTTACAGATATTCTACATGAGCTAACGTTCGACACAGAACAAGGTCGAATGACAGGTCGTCGACCGAACGCTCGTAACCACAAATAATGATCAAGTCGACTAAAGTTTGGTTCTTAATGCTCGACGTATAACATGGATATAGCTTGATTATTGTGTCAAGCTTTTTCAAAGCTGTAGCTTAAGTTAGTATTATGAATTGTCTGTATTAAACGTTTACACTGTATTCGAGGGTTTTATCATTGGATCATTATAATTGTATACAAACGTTAAAAGACGACTTTTAAGTTATATGACATTAAATAATATAAACGGAGCTGAATAGGGCATCGGGCATTACATTCTGAAATACGTGTATGTCTTTTTGACATTGATTACTGAAATAAATTACCTGATGCCACAAGAGATGATGAAAATAAATCCGAATAACCGAATATAGTACTAGCTAAATAAATTTATATTATACGTATGCTAAATGAAATACGTGGAAAGAAAGTGTTCAAAATTCAAGCTTCCCTTTTTATGGCAAACAAAAAGGTATGAACTGAAAATAATGGAAGTTACATGTAGATACGTATTAACACATTTTACAGATAATCGATTTGCATGTTTCTACATTATTAAAATGTAACATCCATCATTAAATTTTACGCTATTTACGTTTTATACATCTGTTTGTGTATTCAAACAGCAACAAAATAATGATATCATTAACAAATACATGCAAATTCAAAGACATCATGCATCGTTACATTCAACAAGAACTATCACTGTCAGTAATTAATGGCCCCACGGCATATTGATGCTGACTGAGTGCACTGATTCATTAGGGGTGTGAATCATTAAATGACATAACTAACCTAACCCACACCCTGCATTCAGCCATACCTTCGACAGGGTTTTGTTGCAACTATTGGACAGTTCTATATTAATAAAATTATTGATGGGAATACTCTACTAGGAGGTACAAACCCACTTACGAAGATTTACGAACCTAATTACGAAACCTAATTACGAACCTAGGCCTAGGGATTCCGCAATTATTGCCCAGACACTATTTAACGGCTTTTGGTCAGTTTGACGTTAGCCCTAACTTTGACCTGACTATAACAGGGTAATCATTACAGATCATTTACTAGTCATGACGAAACTTCCTGCAGAATTCGAAGAACCTAGGCCTAATGTTCCGTACTTATTACAAACTGGTCTACCCACAGACTGAAGTAATATACTACCGCTTCTTCAAAGGGTCATAAAAACACCACAATGACATTAAAAAAGCGTAAGCAACCACTTTAAATGGTCCAGTTGTGGTTCAACAATAACAACAACAACAAAAACACATGTTTTTAGCAAACAAGCACCTTAACATTGCCTTTTTGCCAAATATGTCTACGAAATGTTACGCAATATGTTAAACAAAAACTTACATATTGCGCGACGTCACAAAAATCAAGGTACTGTTTATTTTCTGAGCCTGAGTTAACGACAATGTATTTACCACAGACGGATATATCCACTTCACCCGTGTTGAAATATACAATATACAATAAACATACTAAAACGTATATCTAGTTTATGTTTCTTTACAGTGAGTTTTGACATTTATGTTCTGGTTCATCTTCCAGTCATCAACAACAACAATATGATTAGGGTCAACATTACACAAATCATGCATGCATGATATCTTTAGATAATCACTGAAGACGCATATAAGTTTCTTAATGCGAATACACGATGCTTTCCAGTATATCATTCGGATCGATGTCAGCATGTGTAACTCCTTTGGCTTTCAACTCATCGGTTACCCTTTCTAAATACGTTGGATCGGGGTAGCCGAATCTGAAAGACACATAATAAAGCACCATTATGTATGCATGGCTATTGCTTCTTACAGCGCAGTTGAAAAAAACGTATTATTGAGAACAATCACTTATACATCGATCGATGGTGAATAAGTTATAATAATATCACCATGTTTTAATTAACGCACACCGATTTATGAGCTTACTGCGTATTAGGTCGGTAATCTGTCTTGTGATGGATGCTCCATGTAATCACACCTTCCTCGCCTGTAAGCCGTGACCTTCCAATTGTAAAGACAAGCTTTCTTTCAAAGGCAACTTTCAGCATTCTGCACACATTTGTACCCTCTGTATTGTCAGGAAAAAGGCAGCACCGGCTAATACCGTTGTATGATTTACCAGGAGTGGGTTGATCCGACTGGGAATTAAAGAACACTTACGTGAAGCTAATAAGCTTGGATTGAGACTATTTACATATAACAACAGTCGTTTCGATTAGTTATTTTACCATGCCTATAATGCATGCATCAATAATATGAAAATATTCGTCACTTTAGGTTAGAAACCAGTTAATCCAATTCCCATAGGGTCCCATTATAAAACGGCAAACTTTCCAAGCATTTTTCTAGCATTTCCTTTATTTCCGATTGTGCAAGCCTGGTATCAATTTACAGATCAATCTGTCCGCTTCCAACATTTGCAATAAAAAAGATATGTCATGTTACTTCTAAGAAAATGCATCTTACTTGAATGCAGGCACCGGTACAAAACAGGGTGTCGGCAGTCATATTTCGACAAAAGCCCCATACCACAGTAAACACACCCCAAAAGTTCACATTTCAAGTTAGCCTTCACTAAAATGCACCAAAATGTTGCAGACACCCATAGGATAATAGAAATAACCACAAAAGGCATGTCTGAGATACCTAAATGGCTTTTATGTCAGAAGAGAAGAGGAACTCTTTAGTAATAGGCACTGCTTTTGAATGGAGCATAGAGGGATACACAATGATTTACTGGTATCTAACCTTTACAAAATTTCCATCTTAAACAAACAAATACGGCACAATCAACACGAACGCTTGCGTGTACGAACATATTATTGTAAGTCTAGTTATTGTTATTTGTTTTATAATATCAGTTTCAGAGAGTGGATTTTGAACAAAACAACATCTCTATGACGTGTAAAATGTGTGTTGCCTGAATGAACTATTTATCGTTTTTGAGAAGTTAATTAGTCAAATTATACGCGCATCAAACAACTACAGTTGATCACGTTGTCTTGCTAAAATTCAATAACATGTGTCCATTGTTGTGCTAGTGGCAGTACATTAGTTTAAGACGCTTAAGCAACGCAACTGTACAATTTCATGTACTTGCATTACTAGTTCATGAATACACATTTATGAACGTATGATAATTTGCACTGGGGTATTCATTAAAATAGCGTGTGCTTAACATGAATATAACTCTATTTTACACTTGCGAAAACAATAGTTCTTTTTAAAGAAAACTAAAAAGACCCTCTTTGTCTGACGAACACTTACTAATGAAATTTTGTCAGTAAAATGTATATATTATGTGAGCAGTTAGTGGGTAACTTTTGGTCGAGCGGTTCCAAGGTTCGGATAACTTTGTTGATCACTAATAGAAATTAATTCACATTTATTCGTCGGCTCCATACGTTCCATGTTATAGACATACGAGTATTCACTGAACAATTTTAAAGTTTGTTGTCAGTTTAGCATATAAAGCGTTATACAACTAAAAACTAAATAATGCCAAGTCAACAAACCGTTTGAGTTCCGGATTTAAAATGGTAGCTTATTTCAATGCGCCCAACGCTTTCATAGCCAGCACAAGACCTCCTGCCGTAACGATGTATTTTCATCATACCTGGCGGCTGGTATCCTGCAATGTTCATGTTATTTTAACAAATGATTCAAGCAAAGATTTTTCATCTAACCGAATAACAATCACAAAGTATTGATACATATGTTTCATAAAACAGTAAAACCTTATTAATGAAATAACAATTACAAGAGAATAATTCCAAAAATGTAAGTGGAGTGGTTATTTTCGACTGAATTATTTCATAATTGGATAGCTTTTCAAATTATTTCCTTTGTGTACGTCACGCACATGATATATCATGTGCATAAAGCCTAGGTCACACATATGTCGCCGACAGATTACCGACCACCGACAACTAAAATTTGCGACCGACGACAACCTCTAGCGACCAAAATCCAGAAAAAAGGCAAAGAAAATTTTAGCCGGAGACTATTCAGAGACTGGTAAACGATTGATCAAAGACTGGTAGGCGACCGGTCGTACAAAAAGTTGGCTATCGTCTTCCGCCCATTAACAACCATCAAAGACTAGCGACTAGCTAGCGATTGGTTGACGACTAGTTGGCTATTGGTTGGCGACTAGTTGGCGACTGGTTGGCGATGCTCGGTGGACGGAATTAGATTTATTCGATATTTAATTATGTTCTATGATTGTTTTCATTGTGCAAAAAATGTTTGCCTATATATATACATTGGGCTATATTTTAATGTATGGCTTGTGAAAATGTAAGAAATTAAATTTATTTGTGTTGTTTTGTTGATTATTTAATTCAATTATAATTATTATATTATTATCCTCTACTATGTCCGGCAGCACATTTTAATGTTAAGGTAAAACTATCAAGTACACTTTCCATATCCGGCAATACCCTCTTGTTCCTGCCCTTCCCCTTCTTTTAAAACGGCATGCTAACAATTTTAAATTATAGCTATTACGTTTCCTGTCACGAAACAACAACGTATTAAAGACCTTTTAAAGACCGTGAGCAACCACTTGTTGTTGATGGTGGGGTGTTGGTCTTTAGTTTGTCGCAAACTATGTGTGGCCATGGTTTTAGACAAAAACCGCAAACAAACAAAATGTGTATTTTATACTCAACTTATATGCAACAATAAAGAGACAGAAAAAAAACATTTGAATACAAAACAAATTATCACAATATACATTAAAATGACTAAACTTATTGGATGATTAATAATTTAAAAAAAACATATTAATGTTCAATAAAACTTTAAATGTCAAAGTTTGTTAATTTATCTAATAACATAAGGCATAGTCTATAAATATATAAGATACTTATACAATATGAACATGCTGTACATGTAACTCAAATCTCTTTATGTGTATACTCTACTCAAACACTTTTTTTATGCAATTGTACATGTGTTTATGTTCACCATATTCCATCTATGTGAATTATTTGAATATCTCCAGAAAATGGATGAAATAAAGCTATATATACCATTAATTTTTATCACAAAATAGTTTTCGACTGAACAGCTTCAACGTCCAAATCTATAAACGCCAACTAGATACGTGTTCAGGTTACACGTCACTAACAAGCGATGCAATTGTCGACGAACTCAATTGTGTATAAAAAAACTTGTGTATGTAATATAATTTCAAGCTATTAAATCACGTTTATCTTCTTAATAAAAAATTGTTAATTTAAATGATGGTTTAACCTACCAGCATGTTTTCCGTCCAATCAGATATTATTATTTCAATTATTTCTTTTTCCAAAGATTTTAATCGAATAATTAAATATGTAATTTAAAGACATATAGTTAATTTTTGCAAGTTCATATGTTAAACGATGTTATACAAAGAATACATGTAACGGGCAAAGCATCAAAGGCGCTAAAATGTATCCATTTAAATGGACTTTAATTTACGAATGAACATTTTTGCGACTTGTTTGAATTAAACTTTAAGCGTTAGCATGAAAAAAGAAATGTCTTTAAAACAGAAAATCGGCGCTGAAATTAATATTGAGATATCTTTTTACCCTTATGCCATTACTATTGGTTGACTTTAAACCAATGTTATAAGTTTGCATTCCCTAAAATTCTCCCGCGCAAGATAATTTTCCTAATAGAATAATGGTATTCAAGTTTCACTCTGCAACTTATCGCACCAAATTTCTAGCATTTCATTGGTAGACATTTACAAACAAGAAATGTCTTTAAAAAAGACAATCGGCGTTGAAATTAATATTGAGATGTCATTTAAAAATTACCTAAACAGACGGCCAAGACGATCGGTTACGTGACTTCTCAAACCCCAGATTTTTTGGTACCCACCAATATTAGACCTATTGGACCCCAGATTTTTCGGACACTATAAGAAAAACTTCTCGGACCCAAAAGTTAATTTGAGATAAATTTATTAATTTAAAAAATAAATAAAATTATAATTAATATCTATGCTGTGAATAAACCAATCATACAGCTCCATGTTTCCACCAGTGATATATGAATAATCAAAATAATTTAGGTTAACATAATTTTTATCTGAATTTGTCAAGCCAATTTAACAAATTAACAATGTCAGAAAATAATTTCGGGAATGAGTTAAAATTATTATGTATCAGCCGAGTCTATATAGTTATTTATAGTACCGGTAATATACCATTCATGTTAGTTATCTAATATAATAACGATTTGAAGTCAAAGAAGCATTTATACTGTGTATCCCAATAAAAAGCAATAGTAAGGGTACATTCAGCGATTTTTGAAATGTTAAGACTTTATATTTGATAACGCAACATAAAAATTCATTAGACTATGACGATTTTAAATTATATCAGTAGAAATATTATATATAAGGGGTTCCTGTGTATAATTAGTATTGCAAATTGTGTATTCATGGTACGCGAATAACAATTCGACGTATTCCGAATCTTCTTTCATAACATTTTATCTATAGAAAATGTAGCATCTTTTTATAGATTAAATAACATCTACTGGAGAAGTTGATAGAAAGATGCAGTTATAAATAATCGTTAATAAATCGTAACCACAATTTTAAATCAAATTAACAGTAAGTTTATAAATATAAATTTCCCATTTATTGAAATTTTTAGGTTTATGATTTCTCTGAACGCTATTATTGATGCATGTACGAGTATATTAACACAGCTATACAACGGTTGCTAGCTAAGCGCGCTATTTTTAGAATGACACTACTGTTTCTGGAATATGATGAACTCGCTAGAATAAATGGGCTACATGGAACGGCAACACAGTGATTGAGATTTATGAATGGGAACATTGCAACATTGCACAATTGCTATTTATAGAGCGTACAGCTTATATAAAAGTAGGCTAAACAAAATAGTTATTTCGTTACATGAATGAATATAGCATTCTGTTTATGGCATACAATGAGAAAATACGTTCATAATTAGCCTCAGTTGTATAGTATATGTTGAAGATATGTGTATCACTTCATTTTAACCGCTTATGTAAACAATTATGTAAATTTTTAATCCCCAAAAGTATGCAACAGCTATTGGTATACGTTAAACCATTGTTTGAAGTTTGCATTCCCTAGAATTAGAAAATTTGCCCAATTCTATTGGCATTCTATTTTCCCGCTGCATAATTATTGCAAAAAAATCTGGATCAAAAGAGATCTTAGACAGCTACGCCGAAAAACCAAGTACCACTGGGCACTCTTCAGTCTTTTCACATGTTTATAGCAACACACATTTAAATTAAACAAAGCAATTTCGAAAGATACTGTTGAGAATCTGTATAAACGAAAAATCTGTATACATTTCTAGATATTAGAAATCAATAATGAAATGATTTTTATAACATTCATTAGTAGTTACTGAAAATGGCAGTGCGCTGTGGTCTTATATTTTAGAAATAATAAATTGACATCATAGTGTGTTGTCGTATTATCCATGGACGAAAGTTCAGATGCATTAGAACTGTATCACCAGGTCGCATCACGTGTGATTTGATAACACACATACAAAATTCTGTCCGTTGGTTAGTCGACAACAAATTATAATGTAAATTAATTATTTAGATTCTAACACGGCTTGAAACTTACCACTGATGCGAATAATTCATGTACATGCAACGCTCTGTTTTTATGAAACTCCACCCAGATTCGTAAGTAACGACTGTTTTTTAAGTTAGATTTCCTCCCCCGAAATTTACATAAACGTTCTAGCTGTTATCGAACTTAATTTATATGTCTTTCATCGCTGAATAAACACATTTCCGAAGTGTTCAGATAAATTGTAAGAGTATGAAACACGCTGTGATATATTAAACAAGAAAAATATGAATCATACATTGTAAGCTTGCAGTTAGAATTTAATATAATCTAATAAAATAATAGCATAACGTCCGATGAAATATGTCGATTCGTCTAAAGAACTTATACCAATTGTCACTTTAGACCCGTTATTTATGTTTTGTAGACTGTTTCGCAAATATGTTGAAATTACAATAGTATTAAAAGTGTATACTAGACGCAGTAAATCGAATCCCTGATATAAAATAACGTAATACATAACGACTAACGTGTATGCATGTATTCTATTTACTGCTTAACATGTCTTACAGATAACAAGGTAACTATCTAATAGTGCGTGTGAATAAAAAGGCTATGCAGAAATGTGCATAAAATGCAGCACTTACGAATTCACTGTGTTACCTGCTTTTTATTTTAAAAAATGCAATAATATATTTTCTTTCGATTAATCAATTTGCTCTAACATTTTCATAGTTACACATTGAAGATATCGAAGAAACTTGCCCAGCTGCGAGGACTCTTCAGCACTGTCCGTAGTGTATGCGGACACCTAAATGGTCATGTAATACCTTTTAAACAAAAACCCCGACCCGTTATCATGGACAATCTTGGAAATAAGAGAGGGATGGCTTGTGGTTATACATGTTTTGCATTACTGGAAAACGATGCTAGTTCAGTGTTTTTATGTGAAGAAAATAAAATCACTGCTTTATTTAGTTAACTAGCCAGAACCATCAAACACGACGTGTTTTATAAAATAACATTTTCTTCCAAAATTTTCAAATATTTAAACGAAATTATTCACTCAACTTCACTTGTATGGATCCTACATTCAGTGTTTTACTATAACATGTGTGCCAACATTATAGATATAAACATTTATGCCAACATTATAGAGATAACTTCAACAGAGACATTACCTGACGGTTTATTATCTTCAAAATGGGGCGTAAAATATATGTTGCCTCTCAAACAATAGATTTTAACATATATATCGCCATTGTGTAATTATATTCGTTTGTTGTAGTTTTTTCACTTAACCATGCCGTTTTGAATGGTATTAGTTGTAAAATGTGTAGCTGATGAATTGATGTCCGTTGTAAAACGTACGCCACTAATTCAAACGTTAATAGGTGTGAACACTAAACAAAGTCACTTACAGCAGCTTAATACTCTGTAGTGAAACAAAATCAATTTAAACCTTAAAACAAAATATTAAAATATTTAACATTTTATGAATTCAAAGACTGTGTGACAAACTTTTCAACTGTATTTTTTTTTAGCAAACGTATTGTGGAATTAATGTTTTGTAGTTTTTTAAATACCTTAAGGATGTAACTCAGTTACAATTAGTTGAATTTTTTGCATCGGTCGGAAATCGAACCCACGACCTACGGAATGAGAGTCTGACGCGCTTACCACTAGGCTATAGAAACTCGTTTACGAAGGCGTTCAAAGTGTAACTTACCGCTATTGAAAGTTCCTGTGCTGTGTTATTGCCGGCACACTGCGAACTCCATTTTGTTCTTTATTAGTATTATGGCCAAATGAATAATAAAATGAGTAATACAGTAATAAGTCATGCCCCACTCAAGAAATAACCTTAACATGAGTTTGCGATAACGAGATGTATAGGTTAGGATTGGAATGTCTAGGATTTTTCTCGGCTCGCATCGCCAATTAATCATTCATCATCGTCGCATAACGTACTACTTTATTGTCTTATGCTGTTAACTATTTTCCAGAAAAGGTCATGTTCTAATCAAAGGCATTATTATAATGATTACCATTTGACAATATAAAGGATATTCAAAACGACTCTCTTGACTTTCGCCTGACTAGTTTTGCGTATGTATAGTAAAGCTGTGACGATCGTAAATCTAGACCATTCGGCTTTCAAACTGAGATACATTTAGTTGTTCTCCCTAACAACTAACTAGTTACAACGAAGAGCTCAACTGAGTTAGCGAGTAAAAGCGAGCAATCAATTTTACAGTGGGGAACAAATAGTTGCACAATTTATTTTCGCGTTAATATATAATGAAATTACTGTTTTTAAACAATACAACATCTTAAAGCAGTCAATTCGAAATAGTACTTGAACATTTGAGTTAGGAATTCTTACAAAATATCGTTAGAACAAAATATAATTAATGCCGTCCCATATGCTTACAGTAAAATTAATATATATATAACCTTTAGACACCACGAAGGAGCTTAACTGGTAAAACCAGAAAGGAGAGTGAGTCAAAATGAATACCTATCATTATTCCACAGACTTCACCACACGTCGGGCAGGCTTGTTTAAAAGTCAATGATAGGTCGATACAAAGCGTACAGAAGATGTGGCCACACTCAAGTTTCTTCGGCTGATCAATGTCATCCATACATATAACACATGTTTTTGGCAGTTCCTCTGAAGAAGCAGTCTGTCGATATCAAAATGACAAAAAATTGAATTACATTCGAGTTATTAGGTTGTAGTAAACGGCGTATACTTCAGCGACGACACAGATGATCGTGTAATATTAAACAAAGTTTGAGTGCTTATGTATCCAGTTTGGTCAACGTCATGAATGATTATTTCAAAATAAAAAGCATTTAATATTGATCAATTCAGTTTAACCCGTGTTTGATGTCTTAAAATGAAGAGGAAAACACAGTCGACATCTGGTATCATGAGTTATCTGTTAGAGATTATCGTGCATAAGTAAATATATAAGCATCTCACAATATGCTCTCTTGAAATGAAACAGTCATACTGAAAAGGCCGTTAAAGTGAATAGGATGAATAATATTAATTTGATTTTAAATTGAAACTTATTTCGATTCTATCTTGAGCTTCCAAAATATTCTGCGAATTATATTGTACATTTTAGGAACAATTGTGGAAAAGTAACTGTCATTGTGAAAAAGTAACTGTTAAATTTAACATAAGGCGATCATAATCTGTAAAGCAGTTTTTACCACATGCCTTGCTTATATCTCTGATTGCAGTTAACAAAATGACAAAAAGTTATATCAAAACCTGCACGCTGTGTTTGCCTTATACTGAGGAAACATAATATATTGTAAAATTACAATTATGTAAAAATAGAAATTTTTATTATTCATGTATTATACTAACAAGAGGGAAAGGCTTGCAACTACTCCCAGTACAAGAGTATTGTTTACCAGAAGCATTACTTTTTCAACAGGACCATAAGGAGAGACCGCCTGTCAAATATAAACGTCTTGGCCTTGTAGTTTCAGACAAGATTTTCCCCAATGATAACCCCGATATAAAAATTAGAGCCACGAGTTTGGACATGTTAAGACCAGGGGCACCATTTTAACAACTTAATTAAAGGACCATTTGACGATTTGTTATACCAAATATCAAGGTCCAAGGCCTTGTAGTTTCAGACAAGATTTTTTTTTTTAAACTAAGCTTTTGTGACCTTATTATGATATAGTTCGGAAGCATATGAGCAAATTCAAAATCCAAACACACGTTTGATTTCTGTTTAATTTATTTGAAATCTGCCCAATTGAAGATCTTTAAAGTGATAACGACGCACGCACACACGACTGACAAAACTTTGTCGTCTTTAGCCAGAACAGATTAAAACAATATACTTTTGTGCATAATTTTGTGCATAATTAGGTCATTACATTATAGCTGCACTTATTTGTATTCGTACCATACATTCGTCCTAAAATAAGTGATGCAACTGACTACATTGTATTACATGTAAGTATCTGAATCAAACTACATTATCATGACTTAGTATCAATACAGTTACATATTTACTTACATCTCTATTGATTTTAGTTGGCTGTAACGCTTGTGAATCTGTGTCTGCTTGTGTGGCCTAAAATAGTAAAATGCTATTCAGTTATTGACTACTGGTCCATTGAATGTTAGCATCTAATGGTTACCGATGCGATCACATCTTATTAAATGGCCTGTTTTTATATGATCACGGTATCTACAAAATACAAATAATTTGACTCGTACATGTAGTTTATGTACTCGAGCATGTTGTTAACAATTGAAAATACCTGCATTGTAAAACATGAACTTATACACGGTAATATGTTTGAAATAAGCATTTAATGCACAATTGTATCCCATCATAACGATATAACACCCCGTTTATTTAAACACTGTGAGAAAAGTGAACATGCTCATTTAAATGACGTCATTTTGTTGATTTGCGTGGTGTCATTTAGTGTTTTTCGTGTAAGACTCTATTTATACTGATATTTTATACTGCATTTTTGTTTTAAACTTGATGCAATGGTTGTTTCCCCGCACACATGGCATATGAAACACGACGTTCGTATAAAGCGCGGAACCGGGACATCCTATTTTAAGACCAAAAATATAAGATGGGGAAAACCTAAATTTCATGAATATAAATTATATTTTGGTTCGTCGACCGCCGTCATTTTTTCCGCGAACGTTTACGATATATATATGCACTATCATTCTTAAACAAAATGACGGATTTATTGGTTACCGGTGTTACAGACCATGAAATTGTTAACGCATATTAAGAAATTGAATTGTTTTTACCACAAAATCCACTCCAAAATGATCCACAGCGATTTGAAATGTCTGACGAGATATTAGTAATGCTGTTCGACGAAAATGAAACCGAAACTAAAACGGGGATTCCTTCGCCGGAGGCTACAAGTCAGTTGCGGCCCTTAGGCAGTTAAAAGTAAAGTTAATATCCAATTTGTGTTGTAATTATTAGAATTGAATAATATTTTTCTGCATTTGATTGGTGTATGAACTGTCGGGATAATTACACCTAATTGATGCATAAACGCCGTCGGCGTTTAGGCAAATTAGACGTAATTTTAAATTTTTAAGACATGTTCCTATTAAATCTCTGTTATTGTGATGTATATTAAACCAGTCTGTGATCTCAGATATTAAAACTATAAAGCAAGTCGACGAATGTATTAAACAAGCCTCGTAATATATATATATATATATATATATATATATATATGTTGTAGTTTTACCTCTGCATTATGTGTTATATATATATATATATATATATATATATGTTGTAGTTTTACCTCTGCATTATGTGTATCTTCAACTATTTCCTCGCTTCCATCACATGCTTCTTGAAGTCGACCAATGTCACTGAAGTCGTTTTGCAGTGTACGTTCAATTGTTTTATTTTCCTGAAAGCTGAACTTTGAAATACTGTTTTCCATATTCGACTGTCGAATTACTGTTTTTATTTCATCTATGTCTTTTCCCAATCTTTTAGATACGACAAACAAATGTCGTTCGTGATTTTTCTGTGACAGTTCTCTTATTAAATCACATTCTTTTTGAATGCGGTGCTTGGTTTCCTTGCATTTATTATAAACCTGACTCAGATTATATGTATTCACTTTATGTTTAACTTCCGTGGACAATATTGCTATTTCTCTCAACTGATCAAGTATAGATTGCAACCTTTTGCTGAAGTTTCGAATTGTATTGATGCATGTAGCTTTGCATTCATCATTCGATTTAAAGTTGTCAGCAATACGGGTTTCTATTGTGCTTACTTCTTCTTCTAATTGTTTCAGTGTCGTCATAAGTTCATCAGACCGATGTTCATCAAACCGGACTTCGTGAAGGTCAATAATGTCATCCAGACATGACCTGTGGTCTGAGCGCATGCAACGTCCACAAATTGTGGCATCGTGCTTCATACAATACAAAGATTTAGTGTCGGTTTTATGAACGGAACATGTTTGTTCGTGGATGTCGTTTTCTCTCTGTACTGGGATATTTGCAATTTGGTTTGATTCGTTCAACGGGAATGTGATATGGCCAGTGAATAAAGATACTTTCTTATGAACAGAAAAGCATTTCTTGCCAAGTCGAATACTACAGTTTTCACAGAAGCCAAACACAGGTTCGTTCAAGCAAAGCCCACACACGTCTAAGGATGTGGCCATCAGGAATAACGGACTTGTCTGAAATACATAAGCGGTATACTGAAACAGGCAAATCATACCCCTGTGAAGGCAAGGAGTTAATTGACAAGCAGTTTAATATATGGTTTAGCACGTTGCGTTTACTGACATAAACTAAATATTTCCTTGAGAACAAATACTTATGCAAATAACACAATTGTTTAATCAAATTAAAAACATTTAAGTTAAATAGTCATCAGTAAAATACATTGTGTTTTCAAAAACCTGATACATAATGTATGATGCAATCTATAATGAGCGTATTTCTACAAGCAACAAATATATATATATATAAAACACAGTATGTTATAAATATTACTAACTTACTTTTTATATTCTTCGTTGATAACATCTATTTAACTATTCAATTTTAGATTCAGATTAAACTTTCTTTTAGACTTTTGTTACTGTACATATCGTTTGAACGGCCATTATTTACACGTATCTTACAGAAATTCGCACTATATAAGCCAAGGATAAAGTAAACACTGATAAATAACTATCTATACATCGACAAACAACTTGAAGGCATTAGTAAATACAGCTTGTCAGGGGAGATTACTGAAACGGATATCATCCGATTTCAATTTTGCCCATACATGACCTACATTTGTTTAAAATAATCTTCGAAACGATTGAAAAACGGTAATAACGGTGATAAATAATTATTACTTTAGAATGAAAACTAGATGTGTTTATCGTGCGTGTCTTATTCTGCTATTTCTCTAAGCTGATCAAGTCTAGCTCGCAAGTTTGCGCAATATTCTCGAATTTTTTTTCATACATGTTGCCTTACATTCATCATTCGATTGGTTGTTTTTAGCAATACGGACATCTATTGTGTTCTTCTTCAAATTGTTTCAGTGTTTTCATAAGTGCATTGATCCGATGTTCATCAAACCTAACATCGTCACGGTCAATAATGTCATCCAAGCATGACCTGTGATCGTTTCGCATGCAGCGTCCACAAAGCGTGGTTCCGTGCTTTACGCAATAAAAATATTTAGTGTCGGTTTCATAAATGGAACACTTTTGTTCGTGAATGTCATTTTCTCTCTGTACCGGGATAGTTGCTGTTTGGTTTGATTTAACCAACGGGAATATATTATGGTCAGTAAATAAAAATACTTTTGTATGAACTGCAAAGCATTTTTCGCCAAGTCGAATACTAAAGTTTTCAAAAATCCAAACACAGTTTCGTTCAAGCAAAGACCACACACGTCTAAAAACATCGTTATTTAACGGAAACGACTGAAAAAAGAAACGGAATCATATGAAAATATATCGTATTAACAATATCGTTCAATTTCACGTGCTTTAATTTGAACGTATATTTCAAGGGATAATTTCCTTTTTTTTGATGTAAGCAGGTTAATTTCAAGTGGACGAACAGGTTAGCAGAACATTAAATATTGGCCCAAAACCGTGGCAATTCCACGAACACCATTTTCTTAATAGATGCATAAAAAGGTTCTGGGCGCAAGGCGCAGGTCATTAAGCCATGACAAGGAATACAACACCTTCACTGGTATCACATGCATAGATAAGCAATATGAATAGGGTTAGCAATCCGAAACTTTTAAAAGCAGGCCGTATTGCGTAGCTTTCGCACTACGACAACAATAATAATTTTAAACGGATAGAATATACCCAAGTTTAATGTAACGTAATCTTAACCGTAAATAACCGCATAAAAATAGGGGAGACAACCTCAATAAGCGATTGGTTATAACTCCAATAGTTCTATCGCTTTAGAGCCAAGTCGTACCCAAAGTCGCGCACTTAAAAAATAAAAATATTATTAAACAGTATTTTCCAATTCCTTCATTAGAAAAATCCTCCGATTATACAGATATATCAATATCCGTCAATAAGCAGTGGTAGTAATACAATTAAGAACATAATAAAGGTCAAATTGCTGCCAAAATGAAAGTAGATTACCACATTCATAATTTGCTCATAATCCACCTTGTGTATTACTGTATTTTGGTTTTAATGCTGCAAAATGAATGTAAGAGACAACAAGTAAAAATAAAAGAGCTTATCTTACTATAAAAAAGTAAGATTTTGCTTTTTAATAAGCACAATGTGCAAGACTTGCTTGTCTACTTTCGATTTTAAAATATATAGTTGACGAGCTCACCGTTTAATTACTGCTGCTATAAGTATTAAAGGAAACTATACATATACATACCTTCTCTTCTTGATGTGAAGAAAATCTATAACGCTCAGTCGGAATAAATTGTACTTCTATGACATTCAAAATAAAATAGAAAAATTATTCTGCACCCGACAAAACTACGTCCTTTACACACGATGCGGCAAGGGCAGATAACACTACATAATGTCCTCATTTTAGTTATGTGTATTCTATGGTGGCATATAACTGCCTTACGATTACTACGGCGCGAAAATTTTCGTGTTGCCACTTAAGATTTTTGTTATTTATCTTATATCTTACTAGCGTTTGTTATTGATTTCGACGTAAGATATTTATTTGCTTAATGAAATACAGGCCTGATATTGCCCAGAACTGACATTAGAATGTCAAGTAATAAAAACTTGTGTGATATCACAAATATTTAATAGTTAAACTTTGCGTTGCAAGATAATTAACACGATAATATTCGCGTTAGATAACTGGCAACACGAATTGGTTTGCGAATACATTTGAAATACATGAAAATTAAGTAGTATCGCGAATATAAACTAGATAAGATCCGTTGTAAGATAATTATCATGATAATATTCGCGTTAGATAACTGGCAACACGCATTGGTTTGCGAATACACTTGTGATACATGAAAATTAAGTGGTATCACGAATATAAACGTGTTAAGATTTGCGTTGTAAGATAATTTTCCGGATAATATTCGCGTTAGTAAGATAATGCGGAAAACCTCACGCACCAATTAAGTGGTAACACGAATATCATCTAGTTAATATTTGCGTTGTAAGATAATGTTCGTTTTAGTAAGATAATAAAGACCTCGCGCCAAATTTAGTGGTAACAGGAATATTATCCAATCAAGATTCGCGTTGTCAGATAATTGTCATGATAATGTTCGTGTGAGTAAGATAATGCGGAAGACCTCGCGCACTGATTAAGTGGTATCCGATTATAAGCGTCTTAAGATTTGCGTTGTAAGATAATTATCGAGATAATATTCTCGTTAGATGACTGGCAACACGAATTGGTTTGCGAATACATTTGTGATATATGAAATCTAAGTGGTATCACGAATACTAACGTGTTAAGATTTGTGTGAGAGATAATTATCATGATAATATTCGCGTTAGTAAGATAATGCGGAAGACCTCACGCACCAATTAAGTGGTACCACGAATATTATCTAGTTAAGATTTGCGTTGTAAGAAAATTATCGTGACAATATTCGTGTTTGTAAGATAATCAAGACCTCGCGCAGAATTAAGTGGTAACACGAATATTATCTACTTGTGATTATCGTTGTCAGATAATTATCATGACAATATTCGCGTTACTAAGATAATTAAGACCTCGCGCCAAATTAAGTGATAACACGAATATTATCTAGTTAAGATTCGAGTTGTCAGATAATTATCATGTTAATATTCGTGTTAATAAGATAATGTGGAAGACTTTGCGCACAAATTAAGTGGTCTCGCGAATATTAATTAGTTAAGATAATTATCATGCTAATATTCGTGTTAGTATGATAATTCGGAAGACCTCGCAACCCAAAGAAAATGTATTTTATGTCAGTTTATGGTACTTAAAGGCCATTTAGTATAATAATAAAATATCTTGCAGAAAAATATTCGCAACATCCAGATAAATATCATGATTAATAAGTGGTACCACGAATCTGTTCGCGAAAGCTAAGTACCGAACACGAATATGTTCGCGAACCATATGTGGTTATCGTAAGGCAGTTCTATGTCATCATAGTATTATGATCAAATTTCGCTCTATATTTTGAATTGTTCACTGTTCAGAATTATAAACAGCACTGTAATAGTTCCTAATATGTGCATGTTTTATTGTTTGATACTTAAGAAGTGAAGTTTCTTTTTGTAATATTTTTCTCTTGCAAAATGTCGCCCTTAAAACATTTAAACAAAAAAAACCAACACTGCCATTATCATAACTACTATCATCATCACCCTGGTCAATTAGTTCATCATCCTCATCACCATCAGCATCAACTTTAATATCAGCACAACAAACACCATCATCATAATATCATCATAACAACATCCCCAGTTGCATTACCGTTATATTCATCACCACAACCATCATAATCACGATCATCATTATCATCAGTAACATCATTATCATCATCAGTTCCACCAATACCATCTTTATACTCATATCACCAACATATTCATCATAAACTTTCATCAAAAATAGTTGTATATTATAAGCATTCTGATGATTTATTTATAATTTTATTATTCCTTTATTATCATTTTATCCCTCTATTCTGCATGCTTTTTGATGAAAGTGCACTCTTTTCTGGTAATTTAGTGTCACAGTTTGACGTCAAAATGACGCCATGATGTCATGTCCTGTTTTTTGACGTTATGCCATTTTTTTTAATAGCACAAAGATGTAATTTTTTACTTGTTCGTAATTTTAATAAAGCCCAAATATAGGGCTAAATATTAAATTTGAGTGACATAACAGTGTTGAACATTGAAGACCCTGATTGGACATTATTCTGAGTTTTGTTATGCCTATTATGTGAGTTTATATATTTATGTTCTATTTACACTGCTATAAAATGTTCATAATTAACTGTGATATAGTTATAGTAGCTTTTCTATAGCTTTGTAAGAATGTCTCGTTTCCATATAATTTCCATCGTACGGGAATGTGCTTGTTTGTTTTAGTTTGTAGGCTTAAACTGTTTTCTTACGCAAAATATGTGTGCTATTGTATTTGGTAATACATTAATTATTTCGGACCTTTGTTCGTTGTTGAAATTTATAATATAAAGGCATAGAAGTTATTTTTCATTACATAGTCACAAATATGTTAGCAGTTGTCTCCCCTATAGCGTGGATCTATAAATCGGATCGCAACACGTTTTAGTTCACGTTTGAGCATTTTACTAACCAAATTATTAACACTGTACTTGTGTCATAATCAAATTAGACTGAGTAGATATAGTTTACATACAGACGAAAACGAAGGACTTGGCTGCCTATAATATGCGTGATTATGTTTGTTTTATTTCCCCTTCCAGGGACCTGAAAAACAGTGCCATAACCGACCAAATATATCGTTTAAATAAAACATGTTTTTGCACATGATATATTATGGAAGGAAATCCTTGTCCCCTTCTGAGTAATATACTGACTTTTTGTTGTTTAATCTTAAACACATTGCTTTCTTTTACGCAATGAAACAGTAAAACTACTAAACCATGTTTCTGAATTGTGTTTATTAGTCATAAAATGTGGTATAATGATTTATTTTATTTTATATATTGTATTACATTTACATGTAGATACATACAAAAAGATTCGTAATCGCCAATCAGTTTATTATTATTACGATACGGTCAGAATGAACAAGAAGGCAATAATGGTACAGACGAAAATTTACTCACGTGGTAACTTTGAACAAAATTGAAAGAAGAACATTTTATGAGTTTACAGGACGACACTCAATGGTTAATACCCCTTTAATAATTCTAAGAATGTAACAACAATGCTTAGAGTATAAGGTAAATAAGCCTCACAACAACAGTTGTACTGTTAACAACTACACAGAGTTTAGTCCCAGCTCTACAAGCATCTAAATAAATAAAAAACAATTAAGACATCCAAACATACAATATGAGTATCTATGACAACATGTTATTAAAATAAACACATGTTAAAGTATTTATACTATAATCATTTACGTACGACTTGTATATTTAACAATAGCAAGGAAATAAGTCAGTCAGAAGAAAAACATTATATACGGGAAAATACATTATTTTAACAAAATATAACATATAACGCGGGATGATTTCTTCAAAACACAACAAATAAATCACGATTCAAACAAAGAATAGACATTTACAACTGAGCAATAACGTCAATACACTGCCGTTTCTTCAATTTAAGTAAAGTAATAAACAGTTTAGGTACCTGAAAACCTGTAAATACAGTTTAGTTTGACACGTTACAAATAACAAAATATGGGTTATATACCTTTAATAAATTGTAAACATTCATGACCAAGGTTGGAATTTTGCCAACACCATGGGCTAAATTTATTTTACTTATATACAAGCGAATAAATGTGAAGAATTTCAAATTGTCAAATTTTGCAACTTTGCATACATGTAATGGGGTATATGGTCTTAATGTAAACGGTACATATTTTGATAAAAGTTTCATAATTATTACAATGCGATAACACTAGTCTACTGGTTTTTGACGGACTGATAGTATTTATCATTTCTAAGTCCGAACTGTTATTTATGTCGTTGTTATTTTTTATAATAGTAGCCTACAGTTATTTTCTGGATAACATGTTATGGTGTCTTATGTAAAAATATCAGTTAGTGCTATTTTTTCTCATTATAAATGCGGTATCAATATGCAATACAAATGTTATTTAATATTAACAATAAAATGATTATTGGAAAAATAACAATGTACAAGAGGGCATAAGAGGTTTAGGTAGCACACCTATGTCGGGATACTATATGTTAAATTGTTTTCAAGATCAGTGGACCTAAAAAACAAACGCAACTTAGAAAACAAATGAAGTTGTTTAGTCAAAATGGGCCATAAACGAATCAAATCCTTGACAGAGTTATGTTCATGTCCTACATACTCTTCTCATCATATTGTATACCAAATCTGAATTCTACAGGATCATGAAAAGTCGACAACGTAACAAATATTCAAATATCTCAGTGTCTAAATGGAGGTTATGAGTGTTATTAGTTAAGATCCACCAAGGCGGTTCAGAGAAGATGCTTGAAGTAAATTGTTGACGACTGACGACGGCCGGTGGCCACCATAGGTCACTCGTGGCACTCAGGGCAGGAGGGGGTCGTCCGTGAAGTCGCTGTCGAACAGGAATTTCGTGACCAGTTGTTCACCAAACACCGACTTTAAACGGAATAGGCACAGTTTTATCTTTTTATAATTAACAAGATCAAAAACGAAATGTGATTCAACAATTATTTTGTTTGTTTGTTTGTTCAGAACGTTTTTACAATTGTCTGGGTCCCACAATCTGGATAGGTTTCATGTAACGCGGACACAATAGGCAGATACAATGTATAAATTCTTAAAAATACAGCTTGGTTTAATTAATAAATTAACGAACACTGGTTGGCATATATATAATAATGACGTACGTCCCGACATTTTTTTGGACTCGACTCCTCTTAAAAGGGACTATGTCATTGAACAGGGCCTCAAAGGGGCAATTTCTTAAATAAATATGTAATTAAGATATTAATACTGACATATAATAATGGTTAAAAAAAACGGTATATATAATGAAAAAAAGAGGCGTTCACGGGTGAGAAAAACACTACAGTTTTAAGATGACATCCCCACAGTATTTCGTAGAATAGAAACAACTTCAAAAAAGGTCTTTCTTATTATTTTCAATTGAACAGTTGGCCTGTTCCAGACACTATTATATATTAATGGAATCTTCAAGAACAATGTTCTTCATAGCGTGTATAACGGTAAATTATGTTCATTGAAATCAAATATATTGTTCTACAATATGTTCTACGCTGTTGGTGACGGCTGTGGTTGTAGGTGTTGTGTAGAAGTTAAAGTAGACAGCAAAATACTATTTGAAAACTCCCGAAATGTATCGGGAAATAGTATACTAAAATAGGTAACTATAACATACCACAATTATTACAAAAACGCTGCTCTTTTAGAAGCCATTCGTTGCAAAATCTACAAAATATATTCTGAAATATTAAAACAGTATTAAATGTATATTGAAATAGTATTCTAACTGTACATATATATTAATCAACATGTCAAGTTCGTGTACAGTCTTTGAAGATGAAAACAGAACTCGACCAACACAGTACAATCCTAATAAGTAAGTGTTTGTGTAATTATTTTGGGGCGAGCTTTACCAACATTTTATTTATATATCAAAATTAACCGCAAGTCAGTCTCAACGATAGTGCTCTTACCAGATAATTTATATTGCTTAATTTGTTCAATAAAGTAAATTTTTTCCATATAAATACATTCATCAAAATGTAAGCATGATGATCAATACGTGTTTCTGAAACTGACCCAAACAATCCTACAAACAATATGTGGATGTTTCTAAATTGGAGTGAAGCGGTTTTGTTATTTTAAATAATAAAGTGAAAATTCAAAAAAGGTGAAAATTGGACGACCATTTTACGATTAAATTTAATTGTAACAGAGTTTACTTTGCTTGAGCTGAATTGTTGAGTTTGCACTCGAAACAAAGTCCTCGGCCAAAATACTGCTGCTAAATTGCTTTTTTAAAGTTTATTCTAGATTATTTTGACGTTGTTTGAATGTTATAACACGTCCAATAATGACGGCACATTTTAATATGTATCTGTGCATAAAATAGTTTAGATAGTTTTGGTTTTAAACCAACTACTTCTTCGCTCCCATCACATGCCTCTTGGAGCGTTCCAATTTCACTAATTTCTTTTTGAAGCGTGTTTACAAGTTGTGGGTGCTCTTTATAGGTAACTTTTGTTATGTGAATTTTGGCATTGTACTGCTTTATAGTTATTCTGATCCCATTCAGTTTGTTTTCAAGTCTTTTAGAAGATATAAACAAATTTCGTTCCTGTTTATTCTGAGACAGTTCTTTAATTTACTCTTTTTCCTTTTTCTTGCATTCGAAGAGTTGCGTCTGTGCATGCCTTTGCAATTTCAGCAAGACTTTTCACATTTTCTTTGTGCTTGTTTTCTCCATCCCCTTCTGCAAGTAACTGTAATTGGTCAAGTCTAGCACAAATTTCCTTGCGGTATTCTTTTATTTAGTTCATGTATGACGTTTTAAATTCATCATTCAGTTTAACATGTTCGTCTAAACAAACTTGAAGCTCACTTATTTCACCCGCGACTTGTTTCCGTGTACATAGAAGTTCATTTGTCTTATTCTCATCAAACGTTGTTTTAGGTAAATCAATGATGTCAGCTTTACAAGCCATGTGATAAGCAAGAAAACTGCGTCCGCATTTCGTAACGTCATGCTTTCCGCAATATAGCGACAGCGTGTCAATTTCGTGCGCTGGACGTTTTCGTTCGTATATGTCTTTTTCTATTGGTACTGGTATAATTGACTTTTGGTTTGATTTATCAAACAGGGAAATTATATGGTCAGTAAATGTAACGACTTTGTTATGCTTAGAAAAGCATTTCTTGGCAAGCCAAATACTACAGTTTTTACAGATGCCAAACACGGCCTCTGCAAAGCAAAGTCCACACGCGTCTGAAGACTTAGCCATCCTGGAATTCCTTAAATAATGTCATAACACATTTTTTTAAATCTGCAGAGTTTCAATTTATAAATCATCATATAAATGTAAAAATATAACTACAGTGACGGTTATTTCATATATTGATTGGTAAGAATTACATCGCGCATGTAGGCAAGCAGAATGCCAATCGCCGTGATCATACGTCACAAAACGTTACTTTATAGACCGATCATATATTTTATAACACAGTTGTGAGCCACAGCTTGGTACATTGTTTGTGTAAGTGTGGCGACTTTCGTATTATTGGAAAAGCATTTTTGTCATTTTTGATAAACCAATGGCTAATTACGAAATCAAACAATACCGTTGTCATGAATAGGGAGCATTGAGTGGTATATCAACAATACAACTGGCTTTTTATTTATTACAATCGGTAAAAATGCAAGTGAGAACCGTTATAAACATGGACTAATCGATACATGTAAATAAAGCAATTTAAATTGCAGACGACTACAGCGTGTTTGTAAACAGACAACCATGATTCCTCCTATTTACAATAAATGGTTGATCCCCTTATTATCAACAAAATTTAAACCGAATGTAGTATACACAATTAAACAATGATTATTGATTCGTAAATCTAAAAACAAGTACATAACTTAGAAAGCTAACAAATTTTACTTTTGCTTACACATTTCTGTAAAGGGGGTGATTGTATTGTCAAAACTTAGTCTTTATAAATATATTTGGCTCGAATATTAAATCGTTATTTCAAGACCAAAAAAACAGGATATAGTGTATATATAACAGGGTTTTTATACCTCACGTGACTAGCCCATGTTAAATTTACACATACCTATCATGAATCAATTCGTAATGTCACATGCGGCAGTATACTGTCACTCTCTCCTGGAGCTAAAAATAGAACAACCGTTTCTCAAAACATAACAACATTTACCTTTAGTAATGCTAACGCCAGTCCACTGCTTTTACAATTAATGTCCAGTAACACGCGTTTGCCATTCATTTTCAAGAATCCACAAAGTTGTGCCATATTTTATTTCATGCGAGCCGTGCTAACCAGAAACGCGATTTGTTTTTGAAATCGCCACGACTGGTCAGAACGTATAGTTTAAATCGTATTTTGTCTCCAAACCTGTATCCGATTATCCGCATTGCCGTCCAAAATACGTTAAGATAGCGCCGATGCATGGTTTCTTTCATTATGTGTTACGCGAGTAATTAAATACAGTTAAATACGACAGAGCACAATCCTATGTCAGGCGAGAGAAAACTTGTTTGTTTCGTTACTGCACTACTCTACTGCACACATTTATCGCGTTCATTTGTTCTGAATATCCATTAAACACTTCCCATCAAGTATAAAATTTTGTTTTGTATCCAACAATCATTTTCGCACGTATTTCGCCATGTATATTACTGATTAAAACGAACGCGCTGTAGAAACTTCCTATCGAATACGCAATCTTTTAAGCATGACACATCTAAATATACCTACACTGTACACACTCACCGGTGTTTGCAAACTGTTTGAAAGTACGGAATGCTGTTTCAGCAGTATTATTATTTCACTAATGTATTGTTTACGAACCATACATGTTTCATACATATACACATCTTAAATAATGAAATTATCCGTGGTAAATTAGCTTTAACACTTTTAAGTTATTAGTTGATTTTAAAGGGCATTTCAAAAAAGTAGATCTATAAATTAAGTGGTAATGCCTAAGTTTCCTTGTTTTATTGTTCGGTATAATAAAATAAATATCACACCCCATAGAGGGTGATACAACGTATTGTCAACCCTCGGTTGACATTACTATACTCGGGTTGACAATACGTTGTATCACCCTCTATGGGCTGTGATATTTGCATAATAGTGTATTATGCAACAACCGTGTATAACACTCATGTAACATCATCAATAATTTTAATGGTAACATGTGATGCTGTAATATATACAACGTAACCTGGGAGATAACTGCAAGGAGAGTTCAGTTATGCGTTTTAAGACAAGGGAAACAATGCAGATATACAGATTGGTTCAAAATTATAATTATTTAATGTCATTATTACATACACTGAAACTATTTTGAATTAACAGATATAAACATATACAAATGACAAAGGAAACACTATATTTCGAGTAAATAAACAAACATTTGTGACTACTTTTCATCGTGAAATATTTTTATTTAACCAAAAACTATTACCGAGTCAGCGCGTCTGCATATCGAGAATATTAGGTTAGTGTTGAATTAAGATAGATAATTTCATTATGCGAGGCTTATTCACCTGAACTTTTTTTCTTTAATAACGCTTTCCTTCTATTCTATTTATTTGTGAATAAATAGTTTGTAGTATTGTTGATATCAGATTTTGCAATATGATAAATGTGATCCATATATTACTTCACACATTGATACAAACCACTGTCACTGTCACTGTCTTCACATTTCTCAATCTTTGGTTTGCCTTTTGATGATATTCTTATTTGATAGTAGACCTCGTCAACAAGAAGAAGTTCCCTGTCTGCAAATACTATGGAGATAGCCTGTAACGTTTGTTGTGGGTACAATTTATTTATTTTCATATCCCTCAGACACCATGTTTTGCCATATTTTTCTATACGATACACACCATTGCTTGAACGTTCATTGTATATAGACTTGTTATTAACTGTATGTTCCTCTTCCTTTGCACTGCCGCACACGAGTTGCTGTAACAAGAAACATTTACTGTTGAACTTGAAATCGCCATTTGATTTGACAGATTATTATAAAAATAATTTTACATACTATTATTATTTCTTAAATCATATGTTAATAAGTCTAAAATTTATCAACAATTTCATAATACAAACATGTTAAAGTACTGACTTACATGTTCACATATATTACTGAAGTAAGTCCACGTTAAGAGTGGCAAAATATAAGTTGTAGTACAATCAATGTAGAAGCAGATGAAGTAGTTATTTGAATATACGATTAAAGGTAGTATTAGAAAATAACTTTAATATCACAACACATTCTGTTTTCAATATTGTGTTTGTTTGTTTTAATTACGTATAAGTATTTAAAAAAATACTGAACAGTGAACTTTTACTTAAACGCTTACGAAGTACCATTTGAAAAGAGCAAGTTTAAAAGTTAACATTGTAAACCTTAGTAGAAAACAGTAATAGAGGTAATTGTGGTAGTAGTTCTGGTATGAAACACCACAGTGGGAAAGAAATCAACTCAGCACTATTTGGCGGGTTATGTCGTCATGCCCATATATATCCAACCATCGTTTACCTCTTTACCAGCGTTTTCCTCAATCACCTCTTCACTTCCATCACATGCCTCCTGAAGCATCCCAATATCACTGAATTCGGTTTGCATTGTATGTTCAACTGCTGAATTTTCCTGAAACCTGAACTTGAGAATGTTATTATCTAAGTTCGATTTTCGAATTACTGTTTTGATTTCATCTATATCTTTGCCCAATCGTTTGGACACGACAAACAAATGTCGCTCGTGTTTCTTTTGTGACAAGTCTTTTATAAAATCACAATCTTTTATAATACGTTGTTTAACATCCATGCATTTATTTTCAACTTGACAAATATTATTTTCATTTTGTTTGTGCTTAACTGTCACGGCTTTTACTGCTATTTCTCGCAAATGATTAAATCTATCTTGCAGTTTTTTGCTGTATTCTGTAATTGCTTTCATGCATGTTGCCTTACATTCATCATTCGATTTGAAGTTGTCAGCAATACGGGTTTCTATTGTGTTTATTTCTTCTTCTAATTGTGTCAGCGTTGTCATAAGTTCATCTGTTCGGTGTTTATCAAACCGGACATCGTGAAGGTCAATAATGTCATCCAGACATGACCTGTGGTCGGAACGAATGCAACGTCCACAAATTGTGGCATCGTGCTTCAAACAATACAAAGATTTAGTGTCGGTTTCATGAACGGAACATTTTTGTTCGTGGATGTCGTTTTCTCTCTGTACTTGGATATTTGCAGTTTGGTTTGATTCGTTCAACGGGAATGTGACATGGCCAGTGAATATAGATACTTTCTTATGAACAGAAAAGCATTTCTCGCCAAGTCGAATACTACAGTTTTCACAGAAGCCAAACACAGGTTCGTTCAAGCAAAGCCCACACACGTCTGAGGATGTAGCCATCATGAATAAATGGATTTCACTGAAATAAATAAGCGGTATACAGAAACAGGCAAATTATACCCCTGTGCAATGTCACAAAAATAGTATGATGTGCGATTTCAATATTTCGATACGAAAGTAACAGAACGAATATCTATAACAAACAAAGGTTTTTACTTTCACGTGTTATTGTACGTTACGTATTTACCGAGTTGAAATATTAAAATGTTAACTGTGATGTTAATCCATCAACAGATATTACTACAATTGTTTACTCGATATATCTATCATCGCTTGGGTTATTCCATGTTTTTAAATATGATTTGTTTTAATCAGTAACTTAAATAGTTAATTAATATTAAAATAAACGGATGATTTAACAGTTTTTGTTTTTGTCGATACTCAAAACTTGATGCATGCATTGGTATATGGCTAAGCACCTTGCGTTTACTGACATCAACTAAATATTTCCTTTGAAAATAAATATGCAAAAAACACAATCGTTAAAACATTTAAGTTAAATACCATCAGTGAAATACATTGTGTTTTGCAAACCCTGGTGCATAATATGTTATGCAATATATAATGAGAGTATTTCTACAAGCAACGAAATGTAAAAAAACACAGTATGTCATAAATATTACTTAGTAACTTATTTATTTTAAATTCCTTTATGCATATATTTACGATTAAAATTCTCTTTTAGACTGATGTTACAGTACATATCGTTATAGTATATATATTATTTACACGTACTTTATTAGGCATACATATAATATAACACTGATATCCATGTATACATCGACAAACAACTTGAAGGCATTTGTAACTAAGCTTATCAGGGGAGATTACCGTAACAAATTACAATTTCGCCCAGACATGACCAGAATGTGTTTAAAATAATCTGCGAAACGAATGAAAAACGGTCATAGCAGTAATAAAAAATAGTATAACCTCAGAATTAAAAGAAGATGTCTCTGAAATAGGCTACGTAGCCAGACACTTGAGTATGTAGATGTATTATTTAACAACAGCTTCAGCACTTTTTATGTCTACTTTCGATTTGTAAATGAATCAATCACCCGAGTAAATTCCAGTTTTTGTCATCAAATGAATATTATTAAAATATACCTTTTCTACTTCAAGCGAAGCTAAACAATCCCGTACATGTATACATGCACGTTTTACACAGCACTATTCGATTTGTTTTTAGAGTATGCAGAGTTTATCTCTTTCAACTAACTGGGCGAACTGATAAACTTGATATGTTATTAACCGATAACGCTTTTGTTATCTATAAATACACAGAGGCTGTAGCATATCCAGTATTGTACGATTTTATTGATCTGCCACTCATTAATCTCCGGTAGCCCTCGGCTGTTTTATTTATATTGGTTTAACGTTTATCTAGCGTGTAAAGCAAGGATTTCATAGTCATATAACAAAACCCCCCATCAGCAAGTGTCGGGAAGAATAGCGCCGTCGATAGTGTTTTAGATTTTTAATCACAATGACTGTGGTTCGAGTCCAGCTAAAATCTTTCTTTTTTCTTATTTTCTTTTACTTCAACATCACTTATTCTCGTGACATTTTTTTATTTTATTTTATTTTCTTTCCTTTTTTTATTTTTCTTAGTTTAATTACTTTATCTACATAAACATGCATACACAAAGACTCTGTTTCGCTCGCAGTATCGATGCAGCTCACTTCTGTGTCAAAATCGAGGTTGATGATGAGATTCTGATGACGACAGCAAAATGATCAATTAAACATATTAAAATAAATAAATAAAGTAAACAAATTAAAAGTGTCTGTTATGGGAATCGAACCCAAAACATCATGCTTACAAATTTTGCCTACTTACCACTGCACCACAGTATCAACTGTTACGTAATAAGGATTTAATAAATACATACTAGTATTCATGTCTGAGTCTCCTATCTGGGTTAGTAGCTTAAAATAGATTTACGAAAAAGCACGGAATATTCATGAGTGCCAGGTCAATAAAATCGCACAATACAGTCGGTTTAAATTTTGTTGATAATGAGGGGATCAACCATTTATTATAAACAGGGGGAATCATGGTTTCTGTTCATAAACATGCTGCAATCGTCTGCATTTATAAATCTTGTGATTTACCTGGATCGACGTGTCCATGTTTATAACTGTTCTCACTTGCATTTTTACATACTGTACACCCGGTTGTACAAATCAACATACAACTTAAGATTGTTTAACAGTTAAGAAACTCATAACTTCAGACATGCATCATTAATTATTTAAGGTAGTATAACTCTAATAATTTCCCTCGTTATTTTCTTGGATCGGCCGATATCGGTGACTGTCGGAAAATTTCGTTAACAAGTTCGAAATATGCCCGTTTGGTTCCGATTATTGTCATGATATTTTTATTATTGACACATGGTATTTTTAATAAAAGAACATGCTTTTATATAATCACATTATTTTATACATGTTAGTATTACATATATACTTCTGACGAAATGCAAACAGATAAATGAAATAACATAATGAAAAATGTATAGAAATCGAAACCGAAAGTCACATTTTGTTCGTGGTAAAAAAACAAAAACTGCCAGAGGAAAATTATAAATACGAACGAAAAGGCAATGCTTACTAAAAGAAAATGGAGCCAAATAAAATAAATAACCGTCACCAGATCGTACATATGATGAACCAGCTTGAATCTTGACAATAAGGATATCAAACACGTGTAAATAAGACAAGAAATTGAAAGAATTGTACTTTTATTTTGAAATTTCTGAATAGATAAATAATTGCTCATAAAATCAGAACGTTATTCATAAGAGGATAATGTGATGCTTTTCATTTTAATGCTTGAACTCCGAAATTGTATTGCTTAAATGTTCAATTAATATATTAGTATAAGTAATATTATTTACATGTATTTGTGTTTGTCCATATTTATATACATGTATATGTAAGTAAATGAACATACAAGTCATGAAGTACATGTATGAGGTGTCAGTCCCTTCGGTTTGAAGTGTTAAGACACTTAAATAGTTGAGTACTTATACTTAATATGTGTGCCATTTGCTTATGAATGTGTGCATCAGGGTTTCTTCATGATCAGCATACTAATACGGATCCATTCAGTTTTTACACAGTTTTTACATAAATTTTGCTAACGCTGAAAAATATGGCTTACTAGTTAGGGTTTCACATATACTGGAAAAGTTTTTATGTATATTGTAAAATATGTAGTGGACACAATCAGTTATTGGATTGTTTTAAAATTAATTTTGCAGCTGATTTTGCAGCACAGTACATACATTGTTGACATGAAGATGAATGGAAAAGAAGATAATAAATTAGACATATATTGTTGATGTACGGTGTGTTGTCCCAGAGCTGAAAACGTTGCAGGGTGTGGATGTCAGTTTGTGTACCCCCTGGAAACTGAATTTTGAAACAAAAGTTTGTTTAACTGAAATAATAACAAAAAAAATTGAAAAAGAGGTTGTCCTAAACATTTTCAACAAAAAAAATTTGCATGGAAAGCCACACTCAAAATGTGTACTAAGATCAGTGATGTAATAAAGATAATGGAAATAATATTAAAATTAGGTTTGAAATATTGCCCGTTAGAGTTGTACTACCTTAAGACAAATTCCTTCGAGACACTGTATGTACGGTACGGCTCAAGTTAATTAAACATATTCCACCTCATGAATATTCTATTTTAGTCCGTAACGAGTCTATGGTCATAGAGCCCAGTTAGAAGTCATTTTGAGGTAAGTGCGGGGCCCGTATTCGTCAATCCATTCTAAGATTTAAGAATAAATAATAGACCTAGACCCAAGAAAAAATACGTGTGCGTTCGCAAAAATGCCGAGTACCAATATTGCTTTACGTATTAATAAATAATTCTAATTAAAAACGCTTAAAATTAAGTTCGTTAAGTTATCTGAATAATCTTATTCGTTGATTTAACGTCTTGTGCCAGTGGCTATGTCCTCATCGGCAAGGATTGTGAGTCTGTTCAACATTAAATACACACACCGGTTAGGATAAACAACGGCACTCCAGTTTTACGAGATGGTTTTCTCTATCGTATCGCACACTGCCCGCTAAAAATTACGATGGGGTCGTCATTTTAAATGTGAGCATTCTATTTCTGTGTCGCCATTTTTACGGAATCGCCATATGTGTTCCCAATACAGGCACACAATTTAAATGAAAGAATATAAACAAATGTAAATGTTTGTCCTGCTAAAAAAATACACAAATAAAAAAATCTAAAAGTATATAAACATGACATAATTTTCAAGCAGACACATACTTCCGTCCACTCAAACAAAAATGTGACGTGACATATATTCCATTTTATTCTATTTTAACGAAGAATATAACTAGAATGTGTTTGTATCCGAAATTCGGCGTTGTTGATAAAGTAAAAATATTTTCAAATGTAACAATTGTACTGGTAAACTGATGTTGTAATGTTTGTATTTGGAAAGTGATGAAAACCCGTTGTTGATAAACATTTTCGTAAAGATATCCGTTGATCTCAAGTGTCTTAATTTCTGTCATTTTTGAACATTTACAAGAAGAAAGGCACAAAATTACATGGTATAATTTAACTACTTTGAAGACTATGCACGGTGTAGATACATTCAAAATAGTGTGTGTATTCAGAAACATTATATGATATGCTTCTTAGTACATTCACTATTTCCGCCTCTATTGCCTATCTATACGATTCGAGGAAATATACGTCACCAAGACAAATAATCGATTAGCTTGAATTTATTTAACAATAAATCATAAACATAATTATGCCATGTTCATTGTGTTCACCAACAATGCTGTATACAACCATATACCACACATATTTTCTCAATATCAACAAACAAATTGAACAGCCAAGAACGCAGAGCTACGTCATCATATCTGTGACGTAGCAATGCCAAGGTAACGACATTTATCTGGTGACTACTAATTTTGGAAACATAATGTCACCAATACAGATAATCGATTAACTTGAATTTATTTTTAACAATAAATCATAAACATAATAATGCCAAAATAATAAGTCAACGGTTTTTAAAGAAAACTCGATGCTCGTAGTTATGTCACAGCTAGTCGCATCATTTAGGTAGTAAAAGTATGATCATGGCATTTCGTGAACTCGGAAACTCGCCAAAACAATGGTGTATGAACTACATAATTATTCCTGGGAAAACTTAGCATTTACAAAAGTTAAAAGGAGAAAAATCCACGCGATAACGAACACAAAATACACCTGCAAAAACGTGTATGCATGTATATAATACATGCGAATAATACTGAATATAAAATACTGACATGTTGAACGTTACATACAAAAGACATTCTGGCCTGTATCCTATTCACAGTCTATCACTTTGTCAGCAAAATCTGTAGGTGTTTGGGAATGAATACTGCGTAAAAAACACCTCAGACCACTTCCACTTCCATGCCGACTTTGCGAACTATTTCTGGGTTGTAGCGCCTGTGGGACGTAAAGACTTTGCGGAATGCGGAATACCCCTGACCGTCTAGGCCCGCCAAAGAAACAGACTCCTCAAGTATATTCGCAATAGATGAAGCTTTAAGTGCTTATCTAGGCTGTTTTAGTCCAATGAAAACCGGACCTCCTACTGCGCGACACCGGTCAGTGTGCTCTATGTAACACTTAAAACAACTTACTGGATCTAATGCGTCATCATTTCCGCAAGGCAACACGACCTCAAAACCTAATCTAGAGGTATCGTTTTTAATCCCAAAGAAAGTAACTTTCGCATAACCATAAAAAAAGCACCTGATCTGTATTGAAGTTTATTAAAACGTCACCCTGCTGAGAATTGTGCACAACGCTATTAGGTGCAATGTTAGAAGGCCTTAACATTAACATTACGTTCTTAAAGGATGATTGCTTTTAAAATTAAACGTTTTTCGTCAAACGTATTTAATTGTTTTATGCCATTAAATAGGAATAGCAGCAATATTAAGTTTACCTTGTAATATTTTACAATGTTCTACTTTAATAATTATTGTATATGTGTATCCAATTTGATCAGTATCTCATTTGGCTTTAACACAATCAACATTATTTAATACAAGCATTTGCTATGTTTGTAGAAGAGCCACATACCAACATAGAGTTGTATTATTTCAACCCTAAAATTCAGCATAACAGAATTTATAATTTTCACAATGTTCTCTATGTTTACGAAAACAGGAAATTAAAACAGACAAAAAAGCAGTTAGATCAGACAATATCTTTAAACATTTAAAGAAGCTCAAAGAAAATTTAAGATGACATCGAATGTTCCAATATTAAATAATAAAATTTAAATGAGGCATGTTGTTGGAAAACCGTGCTTAATGCTTGTAAAGTGTCTTCCCTGATCAGCCTGTGCAATCCGCTTTTAGGGTATTTTCAGATCTTTAGGAACTCTTTCAAGATATCCTGGGTCGGGATAGCCAAACGTAGAATGAACGTACCCATTACAGCGAGGATTCACGTATTCACAAGAATATCAGGCAGATATAAACGTTTGCATTATTAAAACATATAAACTTGAGTTGAATATATTTGTGTCTTAGTTTTAGTGACAATTTATGGGGATTTCATAATGACTCGTAGATAATTTAAAAATGTATATAATATTCGGTCAGATTGTAGCTAGTTATACAAAAAACAATTACCGGTATCAAATGTATGGTCATGCTACTGTCAACGTTAAACAACAATGTTAAATGAAAACTTGCAAATTTACAGTTTATAAATTATTTATACATACATCTACCCTATACCATCAATGTACAATTGAAGTTCACGTTATGTGTAACAATAATAGTGGAAATTAATAATGAAAGATTCATAATCGGACGAGACATTGCATTACATGTACATTGTATATGCTTATGGTACGTAATTATCATTTTTCTATTTTTTCCTATTACAAGTACGTGAATATAGATTCTTAAATGCCCATTATAAAATATAAAAATGCGGTACTTGCGAAAATACGTTAACAGTGATACTGTACTAAATTTAATCAGTATCACGACACATCAATACAAGTTTAATGGTGTCATACATATGAAAAAATGTAGAGATTTTAAATACAACACATTTTTTATATATTGACACAATATAATTAATATATACTTAGCATGCGGTTTATAGTTCGTTTTGTGAATGATGCTATTCCACATTATCGCTCCCTGTGTTCCAATGGTGAACACTAGCTTCCTTTGAAAGGGAACTTTTAGCATTCTACGTATGTTTTGTCCTTGCTCATTGTCAGGTAGATACGCGGTTCGAGTTACCTCTGGATAATTTTCACCTGGATACAGATGTATATCCTGGAACAAATACATATAGTTACCACATACTAATTTGCACTTTTTATAATGATGAACACGCCTTCAAAACTTACTTTCTTGTATATTTCGAATAGAATAAAATTTATTCGCATTTGATTATCTGAATAACATGCATTTTTGTTTTGCCGTTTTATTTAATGTAAATTGTCAGGATTTGTCTCGACGTTAGTTTCCATTAAATCATTTACAAACATATTCATGTATTATACAGGTTGTATCGACAATGTAACCATACACGAGTCTTAAATATTTATACCTACAGATTTGCGTCTACTAAAAAAATTCATATGTAATGAGTATCCTCGTGTTGGTTTCCTATCCAGTACAGCGACCCGAATTTCGTGTAACAGTCATCTTCCCAGGTTTATTTGGGATGTCTGATTGTTGGTTTTTGAAGTACAGTGGAATCACAACTATTATATGTAATTCAAATGTCGTTTTACTAGTAGTTATTTTGACGAATCCGGTATTGTCGCATACCAATGATTATACCTAAGACGTGAAAACACACAAGGCAACTTGGTTTGAAGCTCAGCGATTGGTCGATGCAATCTGAACAGTAGATGTGACCACAGCCAAGATTCTTGAGATTAGAATACTCATCCATACAAATAGCAGACGTTCCAGTCTGTTCCTCTACAGCTACCTGTCAATATCAAAATAACAACACATTGATCTACAATTGTTTTACACGCCATTATATAGGAATGGCAGAAAGATTCAGTTTACTTTGTAATATTTTACAATGTTCTAGTTTAATAATTATTTTATATGTGTATCCAATTTGATCAGTATCGCACATGGCTTTAACACAATTAACATTATTTAATACAGGCATTCGCTATGTTAAATAATTTATAAGAGCCACATACGAACATACAGTTGTATTATTTCAACCTAAAATTCATCATAATAGAATTGATAATTTTCACAATTTACTCTATGTTTAGGAGAACAGAAAATTAAAATAGAAAACAAAAACAGTTAGATCAGACAATATCTTCCAACATTTAAGTAAGCTCAGAGAAAATTTAGGATGGCATCGAATATTCCAATATTAAATAATAAAATTTAAATGAGGCAAGTTGTTGGAAACCGTGCTTAATGCTTGTGCGTAAAGTGTCTTCAATGGTCAGCTTGTGCAGTCCGCTTTTATGGTATTTTCCGTTCGAGGAAGTCTCTTCTAAACATAAATCTACTGTAGGCGGAAAGTGTCGTCCCGGATTAGCCTGTGCGTACTGCATAGACTAATCTATGACACTTTACTCACATACATTAAGCCCAATTTTCCCACGACACGCCTCAAATATTGTTAAATATTTATGCCTCTTTCTCAGGTATATCTTCAATCACCTCCTCACTTCCAATGCACGCCTCTTGTAGTGTTCCAATTTCATTGAAATCGTTTTGCAGTGCACGTTCCACTGCTGTATTTTGCAAAAAGTTGAATTCTACAATACTGTTTTCCACGTTCGACTGTCGAATCATTGTATTGAGTTCATCCACGTCTTCCCCTATCTTTTTGACGCAATAAAAACATGTCGCTCGTGTTTCTTGTGTGAAAATTCGTTTATTAAAGAGCTTTGAGTTTGAAGGCGGAGTTTGGCTTCCTTGCATTTGCTTTCTAGTCGACAAATATTGCTTTCATTTAGTGTGTGTTGAATAGCTTTCTCTGCATTTTTCGCAACTGGTCAAGTCTCGCTTGCAACCTTTTGCTATATTCTCGAATGGCTTTCATGTATTTTGATTTGCATTCATTATTTGTTTTGACGCTTTCAGCAATGCGGGCTTCTATCGCACTTATTTCGTTTTCCAATGTATTCAGTGTTGTCTTAAGTTCATCTGTACGATGTTTATCAAATCTTACATCATGAAGGTCAACTATATCATCCAGACAAGGCCTGTGGTCTGAACGCATGCAACGCCCAACAATTGTGACATCGTGCTTCTCACAATATAGAGACTTTGTGTCGGTCTCACGAATGGAGCATTTTTGTTCGTGGATGTCGTTTTCTATTTTCACCGGGTTGTATGAAGTTTGGGTAGATTCATCCAACGGGTATATGACATGGTCAGTAAATATAGCAATATTCTTATGATTAGAAAAACATCTCTCTCCAACTCCAACACAGCAATTTTCGCAAAATCCAAACACGGGTTCCATAAAGCAAAATCCACAAGCATCTATTGATGCCGCATGTTGTTCTGTAAAACGATTGCGTATTTTATTTTGAAATAATTGATGAGATCTTCACTACTTTCAACAATTGTATTATTGTTACGCTGATGCAAAATCAAACGCTTGATGTACACTAACAGGAATTACTATTAAAATGAGTAACGATTCAAAATTAAACACTGTCCTTCCAATGAATTGGGATGTAGATGTCGTAATAACCTACATGTACATGTACATGTTTATATAATCGGTATCTCTTGTTTATACCAACATGGCGCATGGGACGCATTGCAATCTAATGTTTGTCCCACAATGCATGCATCTTGTTAGTTGAAGGCCTAACTGGGACAATATATATACCCCCATTTATATCAATCCTTCGAGAAATCGTACTTAGTCCAATAACATATTGGTAATTTTAACGGTGTGTATTACAGTTTAAACTTTGCATGAGTAACTTTGAAAGTTGATCACATCATGACATAAAATTATAACTAACTCCAAGATACGTGTTAGAATATGCAAACAGCCTATATGTATATATATATATATCTATAGTTTATATACCGAGTTATCATCAAACGTTTAGAAAAAAACAACAACATGATATAGATAGTTATAACAATTAAATCATTAGGAACAGTGAAAATATCAATATAAACGCATTTATATACGGATATGCTGTCCGCGATAATCTGTGCATATAGTTAAACAGCACTGTTTTCTAGAATTTTATATCGAACTCCAAACATCTAAGTGATTGCAGTTGTTTTAATTAAATTAATTATATAACAAAAGTGTCATCCGTTCAAAGGCAAACGGAAATTCAGTGAAGTAAAATCGCTTTGAACAAATGGACTATTACATAGGCGTTTTTTGTCGAATTTCAAATAGCACTTTTGAACACTTGTGGTAGACTGGTGCATAATATTACCTCTGTTAATTAATTAATGTGTTACCGGCGTAGTACTGTCTACCTGTTTGTCTGTTCGGCCGGCCGTCTGCCTGTGTGTCCGTCTGTCTGTTCGACTGTCTATGTGTCTGCATGTTTGTACGTCTTCTACATTACGGAAAAGTAATGAAATGAATAGCATGAACTAGTCTTGGAAGGCTGGAAATACGGCAATAAAAGCTTAATTAGATGTTGGTGATGATTCGAATCACCGCATGTGTCCATATATTTTTAAAGGGACAGTCTAAGGTAAAGTGTTCTACGTCAGCAATTTAAATACAACTATTGAATAACTGAAATGAACAAAATGTGTATAAATTGATAAAACATGAATAATTAAGTATATTAGAAGATATTTAATATAAAAAAAAACAAAAAAAAACATAACACTTAAAGAAAGAAAGCACTGTGCGGGCATCGACGGCATGAGCGTTTTTAGAACAAATGACAATTGACTGTAATCTACCCATTTTCGCTATTCTGACTTGTCAGAATACATGAATGCATGAGAAAATTTTGGTTATACAATATACCCACAATTCTGAGTCAAAATATGAACAAGTCTATGAACAAACAGACACCGTCTTGATCGTCTATTTAGATTGTTTTCATAATGCAAAATCACTCTTTTCAATATATGTATATTATTTTAACCTTTATTGTATGCAATTATAAATAGCCTAATTTGAGATATTTTCCCCATTCCAGTTTCGTAGACATATTCCCTTCGTACGAGTTTTTATTAGTTGGAGAAAGGGTAAATTGTCATAGAATGATCAGTAACCCTTTCTTTCCACAACACATTGGCCACCGAGCTGCATTACCCCCGGGTCACACATAGCCTGCAACCAACTAAAGAATAACACCCGACCATCTACAGCCAGTGGTTGCTGACGGTCATTTAAAGGTCTTTGACAGGTTGTTGGAGGTCGGCGCTGGTTGTCGATGGTCGCCGACTGGTCTTCAGACCCATTTTGATCGCAGATGGTCTTCAAAGATGAATATTAACCCTGGTCACATATTGCTGACGGTCTTAAAAAGTTCATTAACAGGTTGTTTGGGTTGGCGACTGGTTGTTGATGGTCGGCGACAGGTCTTCAGACTCATTTTGGTCGCAGATAGTATTCGATGTTACATCGAAGACCGTGTATCGGCCAAACAGATCGTGAGAAGGTTTTCGTTGGTTTTTATTTAGTCGGCGATCAATCGCAGACTGGTCCGTGACGATCGCCGTCTAGTCGCAGACCAAGTGTGATTTTTCCAAGACCAATTTTTGATCGCCGACTGGTCAGCGATTGATCGCCGACTGATTGCCGACTGGTCGGCGATTAGTCGCAGACGATCTTACGACTGCTCGCCTTGTTACCTTCGTCTCCAAAACACATTTAAAAATGAACGCACAATTTTACAACATTCTTTTAAACAGACAAGAAATGTAAAAGCTATAATTTAAAAGTGCTAGCATGCCTTTTCAAATAAGGGGAGGGACAGGGACAAGAGTTTATTGAAAGTGTACTCGATAGTTTACCTAAACCAGTCGGCAATCAGTCGGCGATCAATCGTTGACCAGTCGGCGATCAAAAATTGGTCGTGGAAAAATCAGACTTGGTCTGCGACTAGTCGGCGATCGTCACGGACCAGTCTGCGATTGATCGCCGACTAAATAAAGACAAACGATAACCTTCTCATGACCTGTTTTGGCGGCAAAAGGTCTTCTATAGCCTAGGTCACACATAGGTCGCCGACCGATTATCGACCACCGACAACTAAAATTTGTGGCAACCATAGTCAACCTCTGGCGACCAAAATCCAGACAAAAGCAATTTTAGTCAGAGACTGGTCGGCGATTGATCAAAGATTAGTCGGCGACCGATCGTACAAAAAGACGGCGATCGTCTTCCGACCATCAACAACCATCAACCAGACAATCTTACGACCGTTCGACGAGTTACCGTTATCTCCAAAACACATTTAAAAAATGAACACACATTTTTACAATCTTTCTTTAAAAAATGACAGGAAACGTAATAGTTATAAGTTAGAAATGTTAGCAGCAGGGCACGGACAGGATGATATTACCGGACATAGAAAGTGTACTTGATAGTTTTCCTTAACATTAGAATATGCTGCGGGACATAGTAGAGGATAATAATATAACAAATATAATTCAATTAAATAATCAACAAATCGACACGAATAAATTTAGTTGTTTTTTACTTTTCACCAGGTACACATTAAAATATAGCCCAAAACGATATATACAATTTATAGGCAAACGTTTTTGAACAATGAGGACAATCCTAGAACTGATTTAAATATCGAATAATCCTAATTTTTTATCCACCGAGCGTCGACAATCAGTTGCCAACCAATCGCCACCTAGTCGCCAACCAATGGTTGCTGATGGTCGGAAGACGATCGCCGACTTTTTCGCACGACCGGTCGGCGACCAGTCTTTGATCAATCGCCGACCAGTCTCCAACTAAAATTCCATTGCTATTTTCTGGATTTTGGTCGCCAGAGGTTGACGTTGGTCGCCGCAAATTTTAGTTGTCGGATGTCGGTAATCGGTCGGCGACCTATGTGTGACCCGGGCTTTAGCGGAGATCTGTTCTCTTCAAATGTTGTGGTCCTGTCTACATGTGGTACTTTTTATTCGTTATTTTTATGATAGAGAATTGAACCAACTTTTAAATACCATCTTACAAATACATTTTTAAATCAAGTAAATGCATACGTTTAACAGGTACATAAAATAATAAACATACCTGTCTTGTGTTCCGATTATACATGCTTGTGCGGTTAATGGCAGGTTCTTTAATTTCTTTCATGTACGGTCTATATTAAATTGTGTATAGTAAACCACATTAAACAATTTATAACTTGTGCTGATTTTTGCATTTCGATGTACGCAACGTGCTTAAAATTGACGTACACGATTTTTATACAGGAGCATCCATAGTGAGACTGAACTTAATGTATTAAAAAGATGTGGTGCACTAAATAATTGCAAATGTATCAGCAGGAAGAAATGAAATATTAAAATCAAAGGATAACTATGTAAAAAATCTCACCAGTTGAAGTTCAAATGAACAGCGTCTGACCAATAAGCTGCGTGTAGCCACAATTATAAAATTACACAGTCCAGTGATAACCGTGTTATAATATATAACGATAACAGCTGTTAATTATATTTATTAGCTCCTCCGATTAAATCTTTGGAGAAAGTTGGAACTTGACCAATCAAGAAATTACTAGATTTTGGAGAAGATTCTGATCACCGTTTGGAGGCAGCATTTTTTAGGATTCTTTATTTTGGGAATAATGAGAAAGAGAGGTAAGCTATCACTGAAAACTTCAACAAAGAAGAGTTCCCTGTCTTGGTGATATTCTGCTCTCTCCGATCGAGAGCTGTTAAAATTGGTACTATCTAAGTACAAGTATGAATTATAAATGTGTAGTTTCTGATATTTATTGAAATATAGCAATTTCATAACCGTATTTACACGACTTGGGAACAATCGTGTTCCTTGTTTTGTATTATTACTGAATACTATATTGTTAAGGTAGTGAGGCAATACAGTGTAAGCACTGTGAACGAGCTGGGATTACTTGTACAATGCAATTTCAGAAAATTGGCAACACTATGTCTAGAAAGTATAAATTAACACGGTCAAAAACATGATATAGTTCTTTATTATTAAAAACATATACACATATATTAACATTGACATTGTTACCTTGCGATGCTACATGAAAACAAAACTGCATTACTGTAGTCAGGCATCACAGGTCAAAAGTTAATAACAAAACACACGTTTCCAATAAGCAAAACACACGTTTCCAATAAAAAAAACACACGTTTCCAATACACATTTCTACAGTCAAATGCAAACAATACTGCATTTCTTAGGCAGGCATCAGACGTCGAAGGTTAATAACAAAACACACGTTTCCAATAAACAAAACACACGTTTCCAATAATAAAAACACACGTTTTCAATACACATTTCTGCAGTCAAATGCAAATAAAACTGAATTACATTAGTCAGGCATCAGACGTCAAAAGTTAATAACAAAAAACACGTTTTCAATAAACAAAACACACGTTTCCAATACCCAGTTCTACGGTCAAATCCGAACAAAAGTTGTTTTATGCCTACATTTATTAAATAAATTGTGCCCTTTAAGATCAGAATATTCATCAAAACACGCATACAATCGTCAAAACACAGACATAAATATGGAACTTATTTAGACAAAATTATAATTTTGTGTTGTACACTGGTTACAATAGGTTTAGCATTATCATGCTGATTCATATTGCAAGATTTCAAATTGATTTTAAAGCTCAATAATTGTATCATGCTTCCAAAAATATGATATTAAGGACATTCCAACAAAACACACAATTAATATTCGACTTGTTTACATATATTTCGTGTCATTTTGTTTTACGTTAGGACAGAAATCTATATTACTATGCGCTAGTCCTTTATTTGAGGCAAGTGACTAATTGTATACATGTCTATTCATTCAACACAACACAAAACATAAACATGATTAAAACTGTAGTTACAACCTAGGAAAGGTCAATGCAATGCATTGGGGTTTAAACCGGTTCAAAGGCATGCTGAACCTTACACTTAGCCCAGAATAAAATTCGTTTCAAAGGGAAGATGTAATGTATCTTTACAGATTTAAACAAATATGTAATCGATTGCATAAATATTTATGCCATGACATTAACATGTAAATTTAGAGTTCCATTTTATATTCGTATATTACATAAAACTTTTCATATGAACAATAGACATCATTTTACATATATGTAGTAAAATAAATACAGTACTATAATGCGATGATCATTACGTCTGATGTATGCTTGACCTGTCGTGCGCGAGGTTCCAATGGTGAACACCAGGTTCCCTTGAAAGGCAACTTTAAGCATTCTGCAAATGTTTTATCCTTGCTCGTTGTCAGGGATGAAAGTTCTTCGATTTATCCCTTTGTATGGTTTACCAGGAGACGGATGTTTTTCCTAGAAATATTATATGAATGCGAGCATATAACCTTATTTGTATTACACAGAAATCAACACGTTTGCTTCTGAATGCACGCGAATGTGCTTTCATAATTAAATCAAATAATTCATAACAAATAAAACATTGATAGTTTAAACTTACATTTCTCCAACAATGTACATCAATATCAACTGCACCGAGTTATTTGTAGTATACCATAGTTTGTCTCGTTAAATTACCTTTGATAATTTATACGCACACTCGTGTTGAACGTTTGTTTACATTAGTGATAACACGTACCAATTGCAGTCCACTCGAAAACTCGTATATAATGCATATTTTGCCAAAGGTTTCGTATCCATGGCAGTACCCATTAACTCTCGACACAGTCGCCAGGAGGCTGATCACCTAAAATTAGTCGAAAATATGCTCTTGATGAATAAAAGCTTCACTCAATAAATGCAATGCAGCAAACTCATCAAAATATAGGTAACGGTTATATATAACATGTAAATATTCGCACAAAAAAGTACACGTGGGACTGTTTGCATTATTTCGATCTACATTCAATGTTTTCACAACAAATATGTATTACCAAATGGTAATTTAAAGCCTTGTGGCATACGCAGCAGCTGTGTACACCTTTGATGATCCCACAACCTCGTCCACACGTAGGGGCAACTATTTGTTATCAACAGCGATATGTCGATGCACTCCGTACAGATGTGACCACAAACAAGCTTCTTAGGTTGGGTATATTTTTCCTTACAAATAGGAAATGTTCCGTTTATTTCCTCTGGAGTGACCTGGTAATATCAGTGTGACAAAGCATTGAGCTGAAAGACTGTGAAATATACTGTACCAATTAAGAAACTTTCGTACAGCGCATACCTAATTTTCACGGTTACGTAAGAGATATACACACACAAATACATGTAGTTATTGTTCATTCGACCAGTTAATTCCAGAATATTAATAAAACAAACGTACACAACAAACACAAGATTTCAGTCAAATCTCTTCAAACATTAAACCATTATCCACATTCACACATAGCTGAAGTTTTTTTTATTCAGTATATATTGCTGAATGAGTCATACCATCAGTTAGGTCAGATGTATTCGGTTTTGTTTCAAAGTTTACATTTTGATTTGACACCAACGCCCTTGTTTAACAGCGCACGTGTTCATGTAGCTACAGTTTTAACACCTCTGCTTTGATTAATGTTATTCGGTTTTGGGCTAGAGGAAATAAAGCAATGTATGTAAGCGTACGAGATGGACTATATGTGTATAACACCAGAAGCAAAGCCGACACAGTCTTGATGTCGATATAAACGTTAAGTGTAAGAAAATTAGCAACGGCCAAGTTAGCAATTTCGAAATATAATAGAAAAGAAAACTATTAGATCGAGCATTGTTGAATTTGGTCATCTCGTATGTAATGATGGCTTCTTGTAATATACAATACTGTTTACCTCTTTATTAGTTTTGTCTTTAACAAATTCTTCACTTCCGTCACATTCCTCTTGAATCGTACCAATGTCAGTGAAGTCGTTTTGGTACGTTAAATTATTGTTTTCTCTACAAAGGTGTATTTTAAGTTTGACTGTCGAATAACTGCATTTATTTCATGTTCGTCATTCCCCAATTGTTTTGAAAGTGCAAATAAATGTCGATCTTGATTGTTTTGTGACAATTCTTTAATAAAATCACATTCTTTTTGAATACGGTTTTTGGTTTCCAAGCATTTATATTCAAACTTGTGCAGAATGTTTTCATTCTCACTGTGTTTATCGTGCGTGTCTTTTTCTGCTATTTCTCTAGCTGATCAAGTCTAGCTTGCAGCTTTGCGCAATATTCTCGAAAAATGTTTCATAAATGTTGCCTTACATTCATCATTTGATTGGTTGTTTTTAGCAATACGGACTTCTTTTTTGTTAATTTCTTCTTCAAATTGTTTCAGTGTTTTCATAAGTTCATTCGTCCGATGTTCATCAAACCTAACATCGTGAAGGTCAATAATGTCATCCAAGCATGACCTGTGATCGTTTCGCATGTAGCGTCCACAAAGCGTGGTTCCGTGCTTAGCACAATAAAAGATTGAGTGTCGGTTTCATGAATGGAACACTTTTGTTCGTGAATGTATTTTTCTGTCTGTACCGGGATAATTGTGGTCTGGTTTGATTTAACCAACGGGAATGTATTATGGTCAGTAAATAAAGATACTTTTTTATGAACTGCAAAGCATTTCTCGCCAAGTCGAATACTACAATTTTCACAGAATCCAAACACAGGTTCGTTCAAGCAAAGACCACACACGTCGAAAGACATCGTTATTGAACGGAAACGACTGAAAAAGACACGGAATCATATGAAAATATATCTAATAATCAAAATCGTTCACTTTCACTTAATTGAAATTCTAATATCAGTTCTGGGCAATATCAGGCCTGTTTTTCATTAAGCAAATAAATATATTACGTCGAAAAAATTTGCAAACGCTATTACGATTTAAGATAACAGGAAACGTAACTGGTAACACGAAAATGTTCACGAAGTAATTATCGTTAGGCAGTTCTTTTCCACCATATAATAGAACCACAGAACTAAAATGAGGACATTATCCACTGTTATCTGCCCTTTTCGCATCGTTTGTAAAGGACGTAGTTCGTCGTGGGCAGAAATAAGTGTTCTATTTTATTTTGAACGTCATAGAAGTAACATTTATTCCGACAGAGGGTTATATATTTTCTTCACTTGAAGAAGAGGAGGTATGTATATGTGTAACTTCGTTCAGTACTTACAGTAGAAGTAATTGAACTGGGAACACGTCAACAATATATTTTAAAATCGAAAGTAGACAAGCAAATCTTGCACCTTGTGCTTATTGAAAGTAATTGGGAATAGTCATCATCATCAACAACATAATTATCATCATCAGTACCATCGATGCCAACTTTATACTCACATCACCAACATTTCATCATCGCTATCAATCAAAAATAGTTGTATATTATAAGCATTTTGAGGGTTTATTTTTATAAGTATAATCCCTTTATTATTATTTATCACTCTATTCGTCATGCGTTTTGATGAATGTGCACTCTTTTCTAGTAATTTAGTGTTACAGTTTGACGTCAACATGACGTCATGATGTAATATCCTTTTTTTGACGTTAAGCCGTTTTGTTTGAATAGCACAAAGATGTGTTTTTTACGTTTTCGTAATTTTTATTCAGCCCAACTATAGGCCTAAATATTTAAATCGAGTTAAAATTACAGTCTTGAGCATTGAAGTCTTGATTGGAAATTATTCTGAGTTGTGGTATGCATATTATTTGAGTTAATATATTTATGTTCTACTTACACTGCTATGAAATGTTCATAATTAATTGTGATATAGCCATATCTGATGCCAGAATCTTACACATGTGCCAAGTTCAATTAATAATATTCTCAAATCTTGGGCAATACATGAACTCAGTGTTATTAGAGTGACGAAAAGTAGCCAAACTTTTATAATACTTAGGTCCTAGGATGCTTTATTTCAGGCCAGTGGCCAATTACAAATACAACACAACGCAATGAGAACAACGCAACACAAACACAGAACACATATATGATTAAAACTGTGGTCACCGCAAACCATATGTGGGTGATTGTTAAACCAATTTAATGGTATGGCGAAACTTGCTCTTAGACCAGGATTAATACATGTAAATGCAAATACAAACTACCTTATAACATTGTATTGCATAAGCATTAAATAGTCATAGAGTTAAACCTGATCTATTTGAATAATTTCCGATTCCAAGAAACGAACGTTTGCCAGAACAGAATAGTGTTTTTTGAGTAATATATAAAGTGTGACATAAATATTTTCAATGATATAACATTTTTAAATATAGCATTAGTGTTTTCTGAGTAATATATGTAGTGTGACATAAACTTTTTCAATGATATTACATTTTTAAATGTAGCTTTTCTATAGATTCGTAAGAATGTCGTTTTTCCATATAATTTCAAACGTGCTTGTTTAGTTAACTTGTTAGATTAAACTGTTTTCTTACGCGAAATAGGTGTACTAATATATTTGCTAATACATTATTTATTTCGGACCTTTTTTCGTTGTTTGAAACTCTAATATAAAGGCATAGATGTCATTTTTTATTAGATACTCGCAAATCTGTTAGCAGTTGTCTGTCTTATAACGTAGATCTATGATGATTTTATTTAAATCGCATCGCAAAACTTCTTAGTTTACGTTTAAGCATTTTAATTAAACAAATGATTAATACTGTACTTCGATCAGAAATAAATTAGACTGTGTACATATAATTTACATACAGACGAAAACAGCCTTATTATATGTTTTGTTTATGTTTGTTTTATTTGCTCCTCCAGGGACCAGAAAAACAATGCCATAACCGACTAAAGATATCTTCTAAATATTTTTCTAAATGATATATTATGAAACAGTAAAAACTACGAAACCATGTTTCTGAATTGTTTTTAATAGTCAGAAAATGTGATATAATTATTTTTTTTAATTGTATATAGTGTTTTACATTTACATGTAGATACAAACAAAAAGATTTGTCATCGCATATCAGTTTCAAGTATGATTACTGCAAATTATTATTACGATACGGTCAAAATGAACAAGAGGGCAATATTGGCAAAGACGACAATTTCCTGCCGTGGATATGTGAACAAACGTAAACGAATACCAATTTATTACTTTACAGGACGATATTCAATGTCTTAAAACCCTTTAACAATTCTGAGAATGTAACAACAATGCTTACAGTATAGGGCAAATAAGCCTCACAACTACAGTTACACTGTTAACAACGTACATCGAGTTTAGTCCTAGCTCTACAAGCAACTAAATAAATAAAAACTAATTACGACATTCAAACATACAATATGAGTATCTATGATTACATGTTATTAAACACATGTTAAATTCTTTACATTATAACCAATTACGTACGACTTGTATATTTAATAATATCAAGGATATAAGTAAGAAGGAAAACATTATATACGGGAAGATAAATTCTTTTTTAACAACATATTACATAAAACGCGGTATGATTTCTTCAAAACACAACAAATAAATCCGATTTAAATAAAGAATAGCCATTTGAACAATAACGTCAATACACTCCCGTGTCTTTAACTTAAGTCATTAAAATATCTGAAATAGTCTGGAACCTGAAAACATGTAAATACAATTTATTTTGACACGTAACACATTACAAAATATGGGTTATATACTTACAAATTGTATAAATTCATGTATAAACTCATGATAAAGTTGCCATTTTGAAGTCAACAACCTGAACTAATCCAGCACTGTGCCATCACCATGAGCTCATGTAGCATTGTGGCGTAAATTTACTTTACTTATATACAAGTGAATACATACGGAATAATATGCTGGTCAATTGTTCCAAGAGTATGTATTAGTCGAATGGCTTGTGTGATGACGTATCACACCAGAGGCGGTGCCTCGAGTGTGATACTAAATAACGCAAGCCACAAGACTTACTTTCTTGGAAGATTTGACTAAGTTAGTATTCTTTTTATCATATTCCACAACAAACTGAAAATGTGCACATCCCGTATCTTATTTTTTTTTAAACTACAATAATAACTGAAATGGTACGCCGTATTTTGATTGTGTAGGATGCGTAAGAATAATATTGCTGACGTCATCATGTAAACAAACATGGAACAGGATGTGGAAAAAAAATCATGGCATGTGTATGAACTCTTAACTATTCTGGATTGATCGCAATTAATAAAAGGCCGTCATTTTATGTTATGCTAAGTCTCGTTTGTTTCTGTGTTGGGGACTTGGCATAGTGGTTTTTGATAGAAACGCTGCAAGGGAATGATTGAGAATTTTGGGGATTTGTGAGGGTTGAATCATAAATGGCGGCGTTCGTAGTGGTCGTGTTGCAGGTCAGAAGTTAAACAAGTCAGATGCTGTTGCCGTAAAGGTTGCCGGTTGAAAACTCAGTTGTCGATCGTAAATTGCTGAGACATTGTAGCTGACATTCAATTTGGTGTCCGCATTTAAAGTGATGCTTTAGTTTAGCGATCGAGAACAAAAATTATGTGTTTACATAACTCTATGATGACGTCATTAAAAACAGTAGTCCTGCTAGTATGGTAATACGGGATCGGAAAAAATAGCGAGTAGCATAATACGGGCTTTTTTTTTTGTCGACATGTATTTCACCGATTGATAAAGCATGTATTTGGTTAAGATTTTAAACAGGTTTATAATAAATGGTTTAAATGTACACCGTGCATATTTGGATAAAAGGTTCATAATTATGACAATGCGATAACACTAGTACTGTTTCTGGACAGACTGATAGTGTTCATCATTTCTAGGGCTGAACTGTTATCTTGATGTCACTTTCTGGACAGACTGATAGTGTTCATCATTTCTTCTTGGGCTGAACTGTTATCTTGATGTCACTTTCTGGACAGACTGATAGTGTTCATCATTTCTAGGGCTGAACTGTTATCTTGATGTCACTTTCTGGACAGACTGATAGTGTTCATCATTTCTAGGGCTGAACTGTTATCTTGATGTCACTTTCTGGACAGACTGATAGTGTTCAGCATTTCTAGGGCTGAACTGTTATCTTGATGTCACTTTCTGGACAGACTGACAGTGTTCATCATTTCTAGGGCTGAACTGTTATCTTGATGTCACTTTCTGGACAGACTGATAGTGTTCAGCATTTCTAGGGCTGAACTGTTATCTTGATGTCACTTTCTGGACAGACTGATAGTGTTCATCATTTCTAGGGCTGACCTGTTATCTTGATGTCACTTTCTGGACAGACTGACAGTGTTCAGCATTTCTTGGGCTGAACTGTTATCTTGATGTCACTTTCTGGACAGACTGATAGTGTTCAGCATTTCTAGGGCTGAACTGTTATCTTGATGTCACTTTCTGGACAGACTGACAGTGTTCAGCATTTCTTGGGCTGAACTGTTATCTTGATGTCACTTTCTGGACAGACTGACAGTGTTCAGCATTTCTTGGGCTGAACTGTTATCTTGATGTCACTTTCTGGACAGACTGACAGTGTTCAGCATTTCTAGGGCTGAACTGTTATCTTGATGTCACTTTCTGGACAGACTGACAGTGTTCAGCATTTCTAGGGCTGAACTGTTATCTTGATGTCACTTTCTGGACAGACTGACAGTGTTCAGCATTTCTAGGGCTGAACTGTTATCTTCATGTCACTTTCTGGACAGACTGACAGTGTTCATCATTTCTAGGGCTGAACTGTTATCTTGATGTCACTTTCTGGACAGACTGACAGTGTTCAGCATTTCTAGGGCTGAACTGTTATCTTGATGTCACTTTCTGGACAGACTGATAGTGTTCATCATTTCTAGGGCTGAACTGTTATCTTGATGTCACTTTCTGGACAGACTGACAGTGTTCATCATTTCTAGGGCTGAACTGTTATCTTGATGTCACTTTCTGGACAGACTGACAGTGTTCAGCATTTCTAGGGCTGAACTGTTATCTTGATGTCACTTTCTGGACAGACTGATAGTGTTCATCATTTCTAGGGCTGAACTGTTATCTTGATGTCACTTTCTGGACAGACTGACAGTGTTCAGCATTTCTAGGGCTGAACTGTTATCTTGATGTCACTTTCTGGACAGACTGATAGTGTTCAGCATTTCTAGGGCTGAACTGTTATCTTGATGTCACTTTCTGGACAGACTGATAGTGTTCAGCATTTCTAGGGCTGAACTGTTATCTTGATGTCACTTTCTGGACAGACTGACAGTGTTCATCATTTCTAGGGCTGAACTGTTATCTTGATGTCACTTTCTGGACAGACTGATAGTGTTCAGCATTTCTAGGGCTGAACTGTTATCTTGATGTCACTTTCTGGACAGACTGATAGTGTTCATCATTTCTAGGGCTGACCTGTTATCTTGATGTCACTTTCTGGACAGACTGACAGTGTTCAGCATTTCTTGGGCTGAACTGTTATCTTGATGTCACTTTCTGGACAGACTGATAGTGTTCAGCATTTCTAGGGCTGAACTGTTATCTTGATGTCACTTTCTGGACAGACTGACAGTGTTCAGCATTTCTTGGGCTGAACTGTTATCTTGATGTCACTTTCTGGACAGACTGACAGTGTTCAGCATTTCTTGGGCTGAACTGTTATCTTGATGTCACTTTCTGGACAGACTGACAGTGTTCAGCATTTCTAGGGCTGAACTGTTATCTTGATGTCACTTTCTGGACAGACTGACAGTGTTCAGCATTTCTAGGGCTGAACTGTTATCTTGATGTCACTTTCTGGACAGACTGACAGTGTTCAGCATTTCTAGGGCTGAACTGTTATCTTCATGTCACTTTCTGGACAGACTGACAGTGTTCATCATTTCTAGGGCTGAACTGTTATCTTGATGTCACTTTCTGGACAGACTGACAGTGTTCAGCATTTCTAGGGCTGAACTGTTATCTTGATGTCACTTTCTGGACAGACTGATAGTGTTCATCATTTCTAGGGCTGAACTGTTATCTTGATGTCACTTTCTGGACAGACTGACAGTGTTCATCATTTCTAGGGCTGAACTGTTATCTTGATGTCACTTTCTGGACAGACTGACAGTGTTCAGCATTTCTAGGGCTGAACTGTTATCTTGATGTCACTTTCTGGACAGACTGATAGTGTTCATCATTTCTAGGGCTGAACTGTTATCTTGATGTCACTTTCTGGACAGACTGACAGTGTTCAGCATTTCTAGGGCTGAACTGTTATCTTGATGTCACTTTCTGGACAGACTGATAGTGTTCAGCATTTCTAGGGCTGAACTGTTATCTTGATGTCACTTTCTGGACAGACTGATAGTGTTCAGCATTTCTAGGGCTGAACTGTTATCTTGATGTCACTTTCTGGACAGACTGACAGTGTTCAGCATTTCTAGGGCTGAACTGTTATCTTGATGTCACTTTCTGGACAGACTGACAGTGTTCAGCATTTCTAGGGCTGAACTGTTATCTTGATGTCACTTTCTGGACAGACTGACAGTGTTCAGCATTTCTAGGGCTGAACTGTTATCTTCATGTCACTTTCTGGACAGACTGACAGTGTTCAGCATTTCTAGGGCTGAACTGTTATCTTGATGTCACTTTCTGGACAGACTGACAGTGTTCAGCATTTCTAGGGCTGAACTGTTATCTTGATGTCACTTTCTGGACAGACTGAGAGTGTTCAGCATTTCTAGGGCTGAACTGTTATCTTGATGTCACTTTCTGGACAGACTGATAGTGTTCAGCATTTCTAGGGCTGAACTGTTATCTTCATGTCACTTTCTGGACAGACTGACAGTGTTCAGCATTTCTAGGGCTGAACTGTTATCTTGATGTCACTTTCTGGACAGACTGACAGTGTTCAGCATTTCTAGGGCTGAACTGTTATCTTGATGTCACTTTCTGGACAGACTGATAGTGTTCATCATTTCTAGGGCTGAACTGTTATCTTGATGTCACTTTCTGGACAGACTGACAGTGTTCAGCATTTCTAGGGCTGAACTGTTATCTTGATGTCACTTTCTGGACAGACTGATAGTGTTCAGCATTTCTAGGGCTGAACTGTTATCTTGATGTCACTTTCTGGACAGACTGATAGTGTTCAGCATTTCTAGGGCTGAACTGTTATCTTCATGTCACTTTCTGGACAGACTGACAGTGTTCAGCATTTCTAGGGCTGAACTGTTATCTTGATGTCACTTTCTGGACAGACTGACAGTGTTCAGCATTTCTAGGGCTGAACTGTTATCTTGATGTCACTTTCTGGACAGACTGACAGTGTTCAGCATTTCTAGGGCTGAACTGTTATCTTCATGTCACTTTCTGGACGGACTGACAGTGTTCAGCATTTCTAGGGCTGAACTGTTATCTTGATGTCACTTTCTGGACAGACTGACAGTGTTCAGCATTTCTAGGGCTGAACTGTTATCTTGATGTCACTTTCTGGACAGACTGAGAGTGTTCAGCATTTCTAGGGCTGAACTGTTATCTTGATGTCACTTTCTGGACAGACTGATAGTGTTCAGCATTTCTAGGGCTGAACTGTTATCTTGATGTCACTTTCTGGACAGACTGATAGTGTTCAGCATTTCTAGGGCTGAACTGTTATCTTGATGTCACTTTCTGGACAGACTGATAGTGTTCAGCATTTCTTGGGCTGAACTGTTATCTTGATGTCACTTTCTGGACAGACTGATAGTGTTCAGCATTTCTAGGGCTGAACTGTTATCTTGATGTCACTTTCTGGACAGACTGATAGTGTTCAGCATTTCTAGGGCTGAACTGTTATCTTGATGTCAGATTTTATTTTTGTATAATAGTAACCTGTTATATTCTAGATAACAGGTAATGGTGTTTAATGTAAAAAATATCAGTTTGTGCGTGTTTTTCTCGTTATAAATGCGATATCGACAAAGGATCAATAAACAATAAATATGTTATTTAATATTAACAACAAAATGGGTCTTGAACAAACCAGTTACGGCATAACAACACCGTACAAGAGGGTATAAGAGGTCCTAGGTAGCACACCTAAGTTCCAAAAATGAATGATTGTAATTAATAATCTCAGAAACGTCGCAATACTACATGTTCAATTGCTTTCAGGATAAGGGAACCTAATAAGCAAACTCAACTTAGACATTATCTTTGTCCAAAAGGGCCATAAATGAATCAAATCCTAGACAGAGATATTGTTCTTGTCTAACATACTCTTATCCTCATACTGAATACCATATCTGAAATCTACAGGATCATGTAAAGTCGACATAAGCGAAAAACGTAACAAATATTAAAATAACTCAGTGTCTAAAATGGAGGTTATGTTTGTTATTAGTTAAGATCCACCGAGGTGTTTTAGATGATATTTGGAGTAGATTGTTGACGACCGACGACGGCCGGTTGCCACAATAGGTCACTCATAATCGCCTCGTGCACAGGTGAGAAAAACACTACAGTAATAATAATGCCTGTTCTAAGGTGACATCTCCACGGTATTTCATAATATAGAAAGAACTTTAAAAAGAAGGCTCTTTCTTTTTTCTTCTTTTTTTCAATTGAACTGTTCGTCTGTTCCAGACACTATTATATAGTGATGGAATCTTTAAGAACAATGATCTCTATAGCGTGTATAACGGTAAATTATGTTCATTGGAATCAAATCTATTGTACTACAGTATGTTCTACGATGGTGGTAGCGGTTGTGGTTGTGGTTGTTATGTAGTAGTTAAAGTAGATAGCAAAATACAATTTGAAAACTGACGAGATGTATCGTGAAATAGCATTCTAAAATATGTAAGGTTAACATACCACACACATGACAAAACTTCCACCCTTTTGGGTTACAGGCGCCGCATTCGGTACAGAGTATATTCTGAAATATTAAACAAGTATTTACATGTATATTGAAATAGAATGCTAACTGCACATATGAGGGGCGTCGTGGGAAAACCGGACTTAATGCATGTGCGTAAAGTGTCGTCCCGGATTAGCCTGTGCAGTCCGCAAAGGCTAATCCAGGACGGCACTTTCCGCCTACATTAGATTTATGTTAAGAAGAGACTTCCTTAAAACAGCAAATACCATAAAAGTTGAAAGTGCCGTCCTGGATTAGTCTGTGCGGACTGCACAGGCTAATCCGGGACGACACTTTACGCACTTGCATTAAGACTTGTTTTCCCACGACGCAACTCATATATATTAATCAACATGTCAAGTCCACGTAAAGTCTTTGTAGATGAAAACAGAAATCGACTTACTCAGAACAATCCAAATAAGTAAGTATTTGTGTAATTATTTTGGGGCGAGCTACAGATTTTATTAATACCTCAAAATTAACCGCAAGTCAGTGTCAACGATAGGGCTCTGACCAGATAATTTATATTGCTTTGCTTTGTTCAATAAAGGAAATTTCTTCAAAATATATGTACATTCATTAAAATATAAGCATGATGATCAATACGTGTTATTAAAACTGACTCGATAAATCCAAGAAACAATATGTGGATGTTTCTAAGTTAGAGTGAAACGGTTGTATTATTTTAAATAATAAAGTCAAAATTCAACAAAGTCAAAATTGGACGGCCATTTTACAATTAAATTTAGTTGTATCGATGAAACAGAGTTTACTTTGCTTGATTTGCATTGTTGAATTTACACTCGAAACAAAGTCCTGGGGCAAAATACTGCTGCTAAATTGCTTTTACTAAAAGTTTTTTTCTAGCTTATTGTGACTTTGTTTAAATGTTATAACACGTCCAATAATGACCGCACATTTAAATATGTATATGTGCATGAAATAGTTTAGATAGAGATATATTCAATGTAGGTATTTTATTATTTCGCCTCACAGACAGAATCGGTGATACACGGATTCCGCGCGGAAAAAATTCTTACATAATTGATTTAAGTCATTGAATATATTGTAAATGTACTTACTTTCAGTTCGAGTTTTGGTTTTAATTCAACTACTTCTTCGCTTCCATGACATGCCTCTTGGAGCGTTCCAATTTCACTAATTTCCTTTTGAAGCGTGTTTACAATTTTAGGGTGCTCTTTAAAGGTAAACTTTGTAATGTGGATTTTGGCATTATACTGCTTAATAGTTGTTCTGATCCCATTCAGTTCGTTTTCAAGTCTTTTAGAAGATATAAACAAATATCGGTCCTGTTTTTTCTGAGACAGTTCTTTAATTAGCTCGTTTCCTTCTTGCATTCGAAGAGTTGCGTCTGTGCACGCCTTTGCAATTTCAGTAAGACTTTTCATATTTTCTTTGTGCTTGTTCTCTCCAGCCCTTTCTGCAAGTAACTGTAATTGGTCAAGTCTAGCATCAATTTTCTTTCGGAATTCTTTAATTGAGTTTATATACATTGTTTTACATTCATCATTCAGTTTGACATTTTCGTCTACCCGAACTTGTAGCTCACTTATTTCACCCTCGACTTGTTTCCGAGTACATAGAAGTTCATTTATCTTTTGCTCATCAAACGTTATTTTATGTAAATCAATGATGTCAGCTTTACAAGCCATGTGATTTGCAAGAATACAGCGACCACAAATGGTGACGTCATGCTTTCCGCAATATAGCGACAGCGTGTCAGTTTCGTGCGCTGGACATTTTCGTTCGTGTATGTCTCTTTCTATTGGTACTGGTTTAATTGAATTTTGGTTTGATTTGTCCAACGGGAAAGTTATATGGTCTGTAAATATAACGACTTTCTTATGATTAGAAAAGCATTTTTCGCCAAGCCGAAGACTACAGTTTTCACAAAACCCAAACACGGCCTCTGCAAAGCAAAGTCCGCACGTGTCTGAAGACGTAGCCATCCTGAAATAATGATTCTTTCTTAAATAATGTCATTATACATAGAAAAGATATGCAGAGTTGCACATTATAAATCATCATAAATTTAAAAACATAACTAGAATGACGGTTACATCTTATATTGATTGGTAAGAATTACAATGTGTTAATGTACAGATCGCGCAAGTAAGCACAGTTGTGAGCCACAGCTTGGTACATTTTTAGTGTAAATGTAGCGACTTTCTTATGACTAGAAAAGCATTTTTGTAATTTTTGAGAAACCAATGGCTAATTACGAAATCACACAATACCGTTGTCATGAATAGGGAGCATTGGGTGGTGTATAAACTATATATAAACTATACAATTGGCTACTTATTAAATAGTATATAGAATTAAAAAAGGATTATTGATTCGTAAATCTATAAACAAGTACATAACTTATCAAGCTAACAAGTTTTACTTTTGCTTACATATTTCTGTGAAGGGGGTGATTGTATTATCAAAAGTTAGTTTTGATAAATATATTTGGCTTTAATTTTAAATCGTTTTTTCAAGACAAAAATAAAAGAGTACCGGTATATATAACAAGGTATAGTGTATATGTAACGACCGTGTATAACACTCATGTATCACCATCAAACATTTGAATAGTTACATGTGAAGATTTAACATATACATCTTAGCATGGGAGATAACTGCAAGGAGAGTTCAGTTATGCGTTTTAAGACACGGGAAAAATATAGATATATAGATTGTTTTAAAATTATAATTATAATTATTTAATGTTATTACTACATACAGATAAATTCGAAAGAGACTACAATGTTAAACATTTTATTTCGTCTTTATTATTGTAATTTAAATCACTACTTTCGATTTCACAATCAATATAAGTACGTGTTTGCATTTCGTTTTTGTAAGGTTTTAAAGATATTTATAAGCAATACCATTTCTCTTTTAAGCAAAGACACAGTTAACCGTTGTTAAACTACCGCTCTATAGCCAAGTCGTACCCAAAGTCGAGCCCTTAAAAAAAATAATAACACAATATTTTCCGATTTCTTTATTAGACAAAATCCTGCGATTATATTTGCATGTGTACTTTCGATTTCAAAATAGAGTGTTGGCGTGTTCACCGTTTAATTACTGCGACTATTAGTATTACACTAAGTTATACACATAAATACCTTCACTTCTTCAAGTGACGAAAATGTATAACCCTCTGTCAGAATAAATGTTACTTCTATGACGTTAAAATAAAATAGAACACTTATTTCTGCACACGACGAACTTCGTCCTTTACAAAAGATGCGACAAGGGCAGATAACACTGGATAATTTCTTCATTTTAGTTCCGTATTCTATTGTGATCAAATTTGGCTCTATATTTTGAATTGAACACTGTTCATAATTATAATCGGCACTGTAATAGGCCCTAATATGTTCATATTCAATGATTTCATTTTTAAGAAGTTAAGTTTTTTGTGTAATACTTCTCTCAAGCAAAATGTCGCCCTTATTACATTTAAACAAAATGACATAACGTCAAAAACCAACATTGCCATCATTTTCATAACTATCATCATCGACATCGTCAATTAATCATCATCATCACCATCATTATCAACATCATCATTAGCATCAACATCAGTACCACCACCACCACCACCATCATCATCATCATCATCATAACATCGTCATAACATCATCCTCCCTTTTATTACCATCATCATCACCACAACCATCATAATCACGATTATCATTATCATCATCATCAGTTCCATCAAAACCATCTTTATACTCCCATCACCAACATATTCATCATTGCTACCATTCTGATGATTTATTTTCATTTTTATTATCCCTTTATTATTATTTTATCCCTCTATTCTGCATGCTTTTTGATGACAGTGCACTCTTTTCTGGTAATATAGTGTTACAGTTTGACGTCAAAATGTCCTGTTTTTTTTAATAGCACAAAGATGTAGTTTTTTAAGTTTTCGTAATTTTGATAAAGCCCAAATATAGGGCTATATATTAAAATTGAGTGATAGCACAGTGTTGAGCATTGAAGTCCCTGACTGGACAATATTCTGAGTTATGTTATGCATATTATGTGAGTTAATATCTTTATGTTCTACTTACACTGCTATGAAATGTTCATAATTACTTGTGATATAGTCATATCCGATTACAGAATAGTGCCAAGTTCATTAACTAAATATTCTTAAATCTTAGGCAATACATGAACTCAGTGTTATAAAAACTGACGAAAAGTATTACACCTGGTATAATATCATAGGCCCTAGGATGCTTTATTTGAGAAAAACTTATACAACACAACGAAATATGATAAACAAAAAAAACAAAACAGAATACATATATGATTAAAACTGTGGTCAACGCAAAGCATATTGGGGTGATTGTTAAACCAGTTTCAAGGTATGCCGAACCTTTCACTGAGACCAGGATTAATACGTGTAAATGCATATAAAAATTAACCTCATACCATTGCATAGCATAAGCATCAAATAGTCATAGATGTAAACCTGATATATTTGAATAATAATCAAATTGCAAGAATCTAAAGTTCACTAGAACAGTATATTATTTTCTGCGTAACAAATAATGTGTGACACAAATTATTTCAATGGTATTACATTTAAAATTTATTATTATTATTATTATTTATTATTATTATTATTACATTTTAAATGTAGCTTTTTTTAGACTTGTAAGAATGTCATTTTTCCATATAATTTCCTACGTACGGGAATATGCTTGTTTGTTTTAGTTTATAGGATTAAACTGTTTTCTTACGCAAATTAGGTGTACTGATGCATTTGGCAATACATTCTTTATTTATGACCTTTGTTTGTTGTGTAAATCTCTAATTTAAAGGCATAGAAGTTAATTTTCATTCATAGTCGCAGATCTTTTAGCAGTTGTCTTCCCTATCTATGATGATTTTAGGTAAATCGCATCCCAAAACTTCTTAGTTCACGTTTACGCATTTTACTAACCAAATGATTAAAACTGTACTTGGATCATAATCAAATTCGACTGTGTACATATAATTTACACACAGACCAACACGAAGGACTTGGCGGCCTTTAATATGTGTGTTTATGTTGGTTTAATTTCCCCTTACAGGGACCTGAACAACAATGCCATAACCGACCAAAGATATCGTTTAAATAAAACATGTTTTTTTGCACATGATATATTATGGAAGGAAATCCTTGCCCCCTTCTGAGTAAGATACTGACTTTGTTGTTTATTCTTAAAACACATTGCTTAAATGTATTTATTTTCTGTAATATCATTTTACGCAATGAAACAATGAAACTACTAAACCATGTTTCTGAATTGTTTTTAATAGTCAGAAAATGTGATATAATGATTTTTTTATTTTATATAGTGTATTACATTTACATGTAGATACATACAAAAAGATTCGTCATCGTATATCAGTTTAAAGTATGATAACTGCAAATTATTATTACGATACGGTCAGAATAAACAAGATGGCCATAATGGTACTGCCGAGGTAATTTTGAACAAAAGTGAAAGAAGAACATGTTATGATTTTACAGGACGACACTCAATGTTTAATATCCCTTTAATAATTCTGAGAATGTAACAACATTCCTTAGAGTATAAGGCAAATAAGCCTCACAACTACAGTTGCACTGTTCACAACTACACATAGTTTAGTCCCAGCTCTACAAGCAACTAAATAAATAAAAAACAATTAAGACATTCAAACATGCAATATGAGTATCTATGATAACATGTTATTAAAATAAACACATGTTAAAGTGTTTATACTATAATCATTTACGTACGACTTGTATATTTAACAATAGCAAGGGAATAAGTCAGTCAGAAGAAAAACATTATATACGGGAAAATATTTTTTTTTAACAAAATATAACATAAAACGCGGGATGATTTCTTCAAAACACAACAAATAAATCACGTTTTAAACAAAGAAGAGCCATTTACAACTGAGCAATAACGTCAATACACTGCCGTTTCTTCAATTTAAGTCAAGTAATAAACAGTTTAGGTACCTGAAAACCTGTAAATACAGTTTAGTTTGACACGTTACAAATTACAAAATATGGGTTATATACCTGAAATAAATTGTAAACATTCATGACCAAGGTTGGAATTTTGCCAACACCATGGGCTAAATTTATTTTACTTATATACAAGCGAATAAATGTGAAGAATTTCAAATTGTCAAATTTTGCAACTTTGCATACATGTAATGGGGTATATGGTCTTAATGTAAACGGTACATATTTTGATAAAAGTTTCATAATTATTACAATGCGATAACACTAGTCTACTGGTTTTTGACGGACTGATAGTATTTATCATTTCTAAGTCCGAACTGTTATATTTATGTCGTTGTTATTTTTTAGAATGGTAACCTACAGTTATTTTCTGGATAACATGTTATGGTGTCTTATGTAAAAATATCAGTTAGTGCTATTTTTTCTCATTATAAATGCGGTATCGATATGCAATACAAATGTTATTTAATATTAACAATACAATGATTATTAGAAAAATAACAATGTACAAGAGGGCATAAGAGGTCCTAGGTAGCACACCTATGTCGGGATACTATATGTTAAATTGTTTTCAAGATCAATTGACCTAAAAAAAAAAATGCAACTTAGAAAACAAATGAATTTGTTTAGTCAAAATGGGCCATAAACGAATCAAATCCTTGACAGTGTTATGTTCTTGTCCTACATACTCTTCTCATCATATTGTATACCAAATCTGAAATCTACAGGATCTTGAAAAGTCGACATAAGCGAAAAACGTAACAAATATTCAAATATCTAAGTGTCTAAATGGAGGTTATGAGTGTTATAAGTTAAGATCCACCAAGGCGGTTCAGAGAAGATGTTTGACGTGAATTGTTGACGACCGACGACGACCGACGACGGCCGGTGGCCACCATAGGTCACTCATGGCACTCATGGCAGGAGGGGGTCGTCCGTGAAGTCGCTGTCGGACAGGAACTGCATGACCAGTTGTTCACCAAACACCGACTGTAAACGGAATAGGCTCAGTTTTATCTTTTTCTAATTAACAAGATCAAAAACGAAATGTGATTCAAAATTATTGTGCTTGTTTGTCCAGAAAGTTTTTACAATTATCTGCGTCCCACGATCTGGATAGGTTTCATGTAACGCGGACACAAAAGGCAGATACAATATATAAATTCTTAAAAATACAGCTTGGTTTAATAAATAAATTAATGAACGCTGGTTTGCATATATATAATAATGACGTACGTCCCGAAATGTTTTGGACTCGACTCCTCTTAAAAGGGACTATGTCATCGAACAGGGCCTCAAGGGGGCAATTTCTTAAATAAATATGTAATTAAGATATTAATACTGACATATAATAATGGTTAAAAAAGGTTATATATAATGAAAAAAGAGGCGTTCACAGGTGAGAAAAACAATACAGTTTTATGATGACATCTCCACAGTATTTCGTAGAATAGAAACAACTTCAAAAAAGGGTCTTTCTTATTATTTTCAATTGAACAGTTGGCCTGTTCCAGACACTATTATATATTGATGGAATATTCAAGAACAATGTTCTTCATAGCGTGTATAACGGTAAATTATGCTCATTGAAATCAAATATATTGTACTACAATATGTTCTACGCTGTGACGGCTGTGGTTGTAGGTGTTTGTGTAGAAGTTAAAGTAGACAGCAAAATACTATTTGAAAACTCCCGAAATGTATCGGGAAATAGTATACTACAATAGGTAACTATAACATACCACAATTATTACAAAAACGCTGCTCTTTTAGCAGCCATTCGTTGCAAAATCTACAAAATATATTCTGAAATATTAAAACAGTATTAAATGTATATTGAAATAGTATTCTAACTGTACATATATATTAATCAACATGTCAAGTTCGTGTACAGTCTTTGTAGATGAAAACAGAACTCGACCAACACAGTACAATCCAAATAAGTAAGTATTTGTGTAATTATTTTGGGGCGAGCTTTACCAACATTTTATTTATATATCAAAATTAACCGCAAGTCAGTCTCAACGATAGGGCTCTGACCAGATAATTTATATTGCTTAATTTGTTCAATAAAGTAAATTTCTTCCATATAAATACATTCATTAAAATGTGAGCATGTTGATCAATACATGTTTCTGAAACTGACCCCAAAAATCCTAGAAACATTATGTGGATGTTTCTAAGTTGGAGTGAAACGGTTTTGTTATTTTAAATAATAAAGTGAAAATTCAAAAAAAAGTCAAAATTGGACGACCATTTTACGATTAAATTTAATTGTAACAGAGTTTACTTTGCTTGAGTTGAATTGTTGAGCTTGCACTCGAAACAAAGTCCTCGGCCAAAATACTGCTGTTAAATTGCTTTTTTAAAGTTTATTCTAGATTATTTTGACGTTGTTTGAATGTTATAACACGTCCAATAATGACGGCACAGTTTAATATGTATCTGTGCACACAATAGTTTAGATAGTTTTGGTTTTAAACCAACTACTTCTTCGCTCCCATCACATGCCTGTTGGAGCGTTCCAATTTCACTAATTTCTTTTTGAAGCGTGTTTACAAGTTGTGGGCGCTCTTTATAGGTAACTTTTGTAATGTGAATTTTGGCATTGTACTGCTTTATAGTTATTCTGATCCCATTCAATTTGTTTTCAAGTCTTTTAGAAGATATAAACAAATTTCATTCCTGTTTTTTCTGAGACAGTTCTTTAATTAACTCGTTTCCTTCTTGCATTCGAAGAGTTGCGTCTGTGCATGCCTTTGCAATTTCAGCAAGACTTTTCACATTTTCTTTGTGCTTGTTTTCTCCAGCCCCTTCTGCCAGTAACTGTAATTGGTCAAGTCTAGCACAAATTTCCTTGCGGTATTCTTTTATTTAGTTCATGTATGGCGTTTTAAATTCATCATTCAGTTTAACATGTTCGTCTAAACAAACTTGAAGCTCACTTATTTCACCCGCGACTTGTTTCCGTGTACATAGAAGTTCATTTGTCTTATTCTCATCAAACGTTGTTTTTTGGATATGGTGTCCGCCTAGCGATCGGGAGGTCCCGGGTTCGAACCTTACTGGGAGCGTTCTCAAGATCTCCCCCAAAGACACCAAGTACTGGTTCTACCCAGGAAACGGACTCGAGGTGTCTCTATAAGCCTTCGGCTTTCGATGCAATCGAGCTAAAATAAAATAGGTTTAAACTAAACGTTGTTTTATGTAAATCAATGATGTCAGCTTTACAAGCCATGTGATAAGCAAGAAAACAGCGTCCGCATTTCGTTACGTCATGCTTTCCGCAATATAGCGACAGCGTGTCAATTTCGTGCGCTGAACCTTTTCGTTCGTATATGTCTTTTTCTATTGGTACTGGTATAATTGACTTTTGGTTTGATTTATCAAACAGTGAAAGTATATGGTCAGTAAATGTAACGACTTTGTTATGCTTAGAAAAGCATTTCTTGGCAAGCCAAATACTACAGTTTTCACAGATGCCAAACACGGCCTCTGCAGAGCAAAGTCCACACGCGTCTGAAGACTTAGCCATCCTGGAATTCCTTAAATAATGTCATAACACATTTTTAAAAAATCTGCAGAGTTTCAATTTATAAATCATCATATAAATGTAAAAATATAACTAAAGTGACGGTTACTTCATATATTGATTGGTAAGAATTACATCGCGCATGTAGGCAAGCAGAATGCCAATAGCCGTGATCATACGTAACAAAACGTTACTTTATAGAACGATCATATATTTTATAACACAGTTGTGAGCCACAGCTTGGTACATTGTTTGTGTAAATGTGGCGACTTTCGTATTATTGGAAAAGCATTTTTGTAATTTTTTTTGATAAACCAATGGCTAATTACGAAATCAAACAATACCGTTGTCATGAATAGGGAGCATTGAGTGGTATATCAACAATACAACTGGCTTTTTATTTATTACAATCGGTAAAAATGCAAGTGAGAACCGTTATAAACATGGACTAATCGATACATGTAAATAAAGCAATTTAAATTGCAGACGACTACAGCGTGTTTGTAAACAGAAAACCATGATTCCTCCTATTTACAATAAATGGTTGATCCCCTTATTATCAACAAAATTTAAACCGAATGTAGTATACACAATTAAACAATGATTATTGATTCGTAAATCTAAAAACAAGTACATAACTTAGAAAGCTAACAAATTTACTTTTGCTTACACATTTCTGTAAAGGGGGTGATTGTATTGTCAAAACTTAGTCTTTATAAATATATTTGGATCGAATATTAAATCGTTATTTCAAGACAAAAAAAAACAGGATATAGTGTATATATAACAGGGTTTTGATACCTCACGTGACTAGCCCATGTTAAATTTACACATACCTATCATGAATCAATTCGTAATGTCACATGCGGCAGTATACTGTCACTCTCTCCTGGAGCTAAAAATAGAACAACCGTTTCTCAAAACATAACAACATTTACCTTTAGTAATGCTAACGCCAGTCCACTGCTTTTACAATTAATGTCCAGCAACACGCGTTTGCTATTCATTTTCAAGAATCCACAAAATTGTGCCATATTTTATTTCATGCGAGCCGTACTAACCAGAAACGCGATTTGTTTTTGAAATCGCCATGACTGGTCAGAACGTATATTTTAAATCGTATTTTGTCTCCAAACCTGTATCCGATTATCCGCATTGCCGTCCAAAATACGTTTAGATAACGCCGATGCATGGTTTCTTTCATTATGTGTTACGCGAGTAATTAAATACAATTAAACACGACAGAGCACAATCCTATGTCAGGCGAGAGAAAACTTGTTTGTTTCGTTACTGCACTACTCTACTGCACACATTTATCGCGTTCATTTGTTCTGAATATCCATTAAACACTTCCCATCAAGTATAAAATTTTGTTTTGTATCCAACAATCATTTTCGCACGTATTTCGCCATGTATATTACTGATTAAAACGAACGCGCTGTAGAAACTTCCTATCGAATACGCAATCTTTTAAGCATGACACATATAAATATAAATGCACTGTATACACTCACCGGTGTTTGCAAACTGTTTGAAAGTACGGAATGCTGTTTCTGCAGTATTCTTATTTCACTATTGTATTGTTTACGAACCATAAATGTTTCATACATATACACATCTTAAATAATGAAATTATCCGTGGTAAATTAGCTTTAACACTTTTAAGTTATTAGTTGATTTTAAAGGGCATTTCAAAAAAGTAGATCTATAAATTAAGTGATCATGCCTAAGTTTCCTCGTTTTATTGTTCGGTATAATAAAATAAATATCACACCCCATAGAGGGTGATACAACGTATTGTCAACCCTCGGTTGACATTACTATACTCGGGTTGACAATACGTTGTATCACCCTCTATGGGCTGTGATATTTATATAATAGTGTATTATGCAACAACCGTGTATAACACTCATGTAACATCATCAATAATTTTAATGGTAACATGTGATGCTGTAACATATACAACGTAACCTGGGAGATAACTGCAAGGAGAGTTCAGTTATGCGTTTTAAGACAAGGGAAACAATGCAGATACACAGATTGGTTCACAATTATAATTATTTAATGTCATTATTACATACACTGAAACTATTCTGAATTAACAGATATAAACATATACAAATGACAAAGGAAACACTATATTTAGATTAAATAAACAAACATTTGTGACTACTTTTCATCGTGAAATATTTTTATTTAACCAAAAAATATTACTGAGTCAGCGCGTCTGCATATCGAGAATACTAGGTTAGTGTTGAATTAAGATAAATAAGATCATTATGCGAGGCTTATACACCTGAACTGTTTTTCTTTAATAACGCTTTCCTTCTATTCTATTTATTTGTGAATAAATAGTTTGTAGTATTGTTGATATCAGATTTTGCAATATGATACATGTGATCCACATATTACTTTATGCAATTATATAAAACACTGTCACTGTCACTGATTTCACATTTCTCAGCCATTGGTTTGCCTAATAATGATATCATTATTTGATAGTAGACCCCGTCAACAAGAAGAATTTCCGGGTTTTCAAATACTATGGACATAGCCTGTAACCTTTTTTGTGGGTACAACTTATTTGTTTGTATATCCCTCAGACACCATGTTCTATACAATACACAACATTGCTTATTCGTTCATCGTATATAGACCTGTTATTAACTGTATGTTCATCTTCCTTTGCACTACCGCTAACGAGTTGCTGTAACAAGAAACATATACTGTTGAACTTGAAATCGCCATTGTATACTTTACATGATTTGACAGATTATTATAAACATAATATTACATGCTATTATTATTTCTTAAATCATATTATTATACATGCATACTATTTAGTTGCTAATAAGTCTAAAATTCATCAACAATTTCATAATACAAACATGTTAAAGTACTGACTTACATGTTCACATATATTACTCAAGTAAATCCACGTTAAGAGTGGCAAAATATAAGTTGCAGTACAATCAATGTAGAAGCAAATGAAGTAGTAGTTTCAATATAAGATTAAAGGTAGTATTAGAAAATAACTATAATATCACAACAAATTCAGTTTTCAATATTGTGTTTGTTTGTTTTAATTACGTATAAGTATTTAAAAAAATACTGAACAGTTAAATTTTACTTAAGCGCTTACGAAGTACCATTTAAAAAGAGCAAGTTTACAAGTTAACATTGTAAGCCTTAGTAGAAAACAGTAATAGAAGTAATTGTGGTAGTAGTTCTGGTATGAAACACCTCAGTGGGAAAGAAATCAATTCAGCATTATTTGGCGGGTTATGTCGTCATGCCCATATATATATTCAACCATCGTTTACCTCTTTATCAGAGTTTTCATCAATCACCTCTTCACTTCCATCACATGCCTCCTGAAGCATCCCAATATCACTGAATTCGGTTTGCATTGTATGTTCAACTGCTGAATTTTCTACAAACCTGAACTTGACAATGTTATTATCTAAGTTTGATTTTCGAATTACTGTTTTGATTTCATCTATATCTTTGCCCAATCGTTTGGACATGACAAACAAATGTCGCTCGTGTTTCTTTTTTGACAAGTCTTTTATAAAATCACAATCGTTTATAATACGTTGTTTAACATCCTTGCATTTATTTTCAACTTGACAAATATTATTTTCATTTGTTTGTGCTTAACTGTCACGGCTTTTACTGCTATTTCTCGCAAATGATTAAGTCTATCTTGCAGTTTTTTGCTGTATTCTGTAATTGCTTTCATGCATGTTGCCTTACATTCATCATTCGATTTGAAGTTGTCAGCAATACGGGTTTCTATTGTGTTTATTTCTTCTTCTAATTGTGTCAGCGTTGTCATAAGTTCATCTGTTCGGTGTTCATCAAACCGGACATCGTGAAGGTCAATAATGTCATCCAGACATGACCTGTGGTCGGAACGCATGCAACGTCCACAAATTGTGGCATCGTGCTTCATACAATACAAAGATTTCGTGTCGGTTTCATGAGCCGAACATTTGTTTTCGTGGATGTCGTTTTCTCTCGGTACTTGGATATTTGCAGTTTGGTTTGATTCGTTCAACGGGAATATGATATGGCCAGTGAATATAGATACTTTCTTATGAACAGAAAAGCATTTCTCGCCAAGTCGAATACTACAGTTTTCACAGACACCAAACACAGGCTCGTTCAAGCAAAGCCCACACACGTCTGAGGATGTGGCCATCATGAATAAACAGAATTCTCTGAAATAAATAAGCGGTATCCAGAAACAGGCAAATGATACCCCTGTGCAATGTCACAAAAATAGTATGATGTGCGATTTCAATATTTCGATACGAAAGTTACAGAAATAATATCTATAACAAACAAAAGTTTTCACTTTCACGTGTTATTGAACGTTACGTATTTACCGAGTCGAAATATTAAAATGTTAACTGTGATATTAATCCATCAACAGATATTACTACAATTGTTTACTCGATATATCTATCATCGCTTGGGTTATTCCATGTTTTTAAACATGATTTGTTTTAATCAGTAACTTAAATAGTTAATTAATATTAAAATAAACGGATGATTTAACAGTTTTTGTTTTTGTCGATACTCAAAACTTGATGCATGCATTGGTATATGGCTAAGCACCTTGCGTTTACTGACATCAACTAAATATTTCCTTTGAAAATAAATATGCAAAAAACACAATCGTTAAAACATTTAAGTTAAATACCATCAGTGAAATACATTGTGTTTTGCAAACCCTGGTGCATAATATGTTATGCAATATATAATGAGCGTATTTCTACAAGCAACGAAATGTAAAAAAACACAGTATGTCATAAATATTACTTAGTAACTTATTTTAAATTCCTTTATGCATATATTTACGACTAAAATTCTCTTTTAGACTGATGTTACAGTACATATCGTTATAGTATATATATTATTTACACGTACTTTATTAGGCATGCATATAATATAACACTGATATCCATGTATACATCGACAAACAACTTGAAGGCATTTGTAACTAAGCTTATCAGGGGAGATTACCGTAACAAATTACAATTTCGCCCAGACATGACCAGAATGTGTTTAAAATAATCTGCGAAACGAATGAAAAACGGTCATAGCAGTAATAAAAAATAGTATAACCTCAGAATTAAAAGAAGATGTCTCTGAGATAGGCTACGTAGCCAGACACTTGAGTATGTAGATGTATTATTTAACAACAGCTTCAGCACTTTTTATGTCTACTTTCGATTTGTAAATGAATCAATCACCCGAGTAAATTCCAGTTTTTGTCATCAAATGAATATTATTAAAATATACCTTTTCTACTTCAAGCGAAGCTAAACAATCCCGTACATGTATACATACACGTTTTACACTGCACTATTCGATTTGTATTTAGAGTATGCAGAGTTTATCTCTTTCAACTATCTGGGCGAACTGATAAACTTGATATGTTATTAACCGATAACGCTTTTGTTATCTATAAATACACAGAGGCTGTTGCTTATCCAGTATTGTACGATTTTATTGATCTGCCACTCATTAATCTCCGGTAGCCCTCGGCTGTTTTATTTATATTGGTTTAACGTTTATCTAGCGTGTAAAGCAAGGATTTCATAGTCATATAACAAAACCCCCCATCAGCAAGTGTCGGGAAGAATAGCGCCGTCGATAGTGTTTTAGATTTTTAATCACAATGACTGTGGTTTGAGTCCAGCTAAAATCTTTCTTTTTTCTTATTTTCTTTTACTTCAACATCACTTATTCTCGTGACATTTTTTTATTTTATTTTATTTTCTTTCCTTTTTTTATTTTTCTTAGTTTAATTACTTTTTCTACATAAACATGCATACACAAAGACTCTGTTTCTCTCGCAGTATCGATGCAGCTCACTTCTGTATCAAAATCGAGGTTGATGATGAGATTCTGATGACGACAGCAAAATGATCAATTAAACATATTAAAATAAATAAATAAAGTGAAAAAATTAAAAGTGTCTGTTATGGGAATCGAACCCAAAACATCATGCTTACAAATTTTGCGTACTTACTACTGCACCACAGTATCAACTGTTACGTTATAAGGATTTAATAAATACATACTAGTATTCATGTCTGAGTCTCCTATCTGGGTTAGTAGCTTAAAATAGATTTACAAAAAAGCACGGAATATTCAAGAGTGCCAGGTCAATAAAATCGCACAATACAGTCGGTTTAAATTTTGTTGATAATGAGGGGATCAGCCATTTATTATAAACAGGGGGATTCATGGTTTCTGTTCATAAACATGCTGCAATCGTCTGCATTTATAAATCTTGTGATTTACCTGGATCGACGTGTCCATGTTTATAACTGTTCTCACTTGCATTTTTACATACTGTACACCTGGTTGTACAAATCAACATACAACTTAAGATTGTTTAACAGTTAAGAAACTCAGAACTTCAGACATGCATCAATAATTAGTTAAGGTAGTACAACTCTAATAATTTCCCTCGTTATTTTCTTGGATCGGCCGATATCGGTGACTGTCGGAAAATTTCGTTAACAAGTTCGTAATATGCCCGTTTGGTTCCGATTATTGTCATGATATTTTTATTATTGACACATGATATTTTTAATAAAAGAACATGCTTTTATATAATCACATTATTTTATACATGTTAGTATTACATATATACTTCTGACGAAATGCAAACAGATAAATGAAATGACATAATGAAAAATGTGTAGAAATCGAAACCGAAAGTCACATTTTGTTCGTGCTATAAAAAAAAAACTGCCAGAGGAAAATTATAAATACGAACGAAAAGGCAATGCTTACTAAAAGAAAATGGAGCCAAATAAAATAAATAACCGTCACCAGATCGTACATATGATGAACCAGTTTGAATCTTGACAATAAGGATATCAAACACGTGTAAATAAGACAAGAAATTGAAAGAATTGTACTTTTATTTTGAAATTTCTGAATATATAAATAATTGCTCATAAAATCAGAACGTTATTCATAAATTGTATTGCTTAAATGTACAATTAATATATTAGTATAAGTAATATTATTTACATGTATTTGTGTTTGTCCATATTTATATACATGTATATGTAAGTAAATGAACATACAAGTCATGAAGTACATGTATGATGTGTCAGTCCCTTCGTTTTGAAGCCTTAAGACACTTAAATAGTTGAGTACTTATACTTAATATGTGTGCCATTTGCTTATGAATGTGTGCATCAGGGTTTCTTCATGATCAGCATACTAATACGGATCCATTCAGTAATTACACAGTTTTTACATTAATTTTGCTAACGCTGAAAAATATGGCTTACTAGCTTGGGTTTCACATATACTAGAAAGGTTTTTATGTATATTGTAAAATATGTAGTGGACACAATCAGTTATTGGATTGTTTTAAAATTATTTTTGCAGCTGATTTTGTAGCACAGTAAATACATTGTTGACATGAAGATGAATGGAAAAGAAGATAATAAATCAGACATATATTGTTGATGTACGGTGTGTTGTCCCAGAGCTGAAAACGTTGCAGGGTGCGGATGTCATTTTGTGTACCCCCTGGGAACTGAATTTTGAAACAAAAGTTTGTTTAACTGAAATAATAACTAAACAAGTTGAAAACGGGGGTTGTCCTAAACATTTTGAACACAAAAAATTTGCATGGAAAGCCACACTCAAAATGTGTACTAAGATCAGTGATGTAATAAAGATAATGGAAATAATATTAAAATTAGGTTTGAAATATTGCCCGTTAGAGTTGTGCTACCTTAAGACAAATTTCTTCGAGACACTGTATGTACGGTACGGCTCAAGTTAATCAAACATATTCCACCTCAGGAATATTCTATTTTAGTCCGTAACGAGACTATGGTCATAGAGCCCAGTTAGAAGTCATTTTGAGGTAAGTGCGGGGCCCGTATTCGTCAATCCATTCTAAGATTTAAGAATAAATAATAGACCTAGACCCAAGAAAAAATACGTGTGCGTTCGCAAAAATGCCGAGTACCAATATTGCTTTACGTATTAATAAATAATTCTAATTAAAAACGCTTAAAATTAAGTTCGTTAAGTTATCTGAATAATCTTATTCGTTGATTTAACGTCTTGTGCCAGTGGCTATGTCCTCATCGGCAAGGATTGTGAGTCTGTTCAACATTAAATACACACACCGGTTAGGATAAACAACGGCACTCCAGTTTTACGAGATGGTTTTCTCCAACGTATCGCACACTGCCCGCTAAAAATTACGATGGGGTCGTCATTTTAAATGTGAGCATTCTATTTCTGTGTCGCCATTTTTACGGAATCGCCATATGTGTTCCCAATACACGCACACAATTTAAATGAAAGAATATAAACAAATGTAAATGTTTGTCCTGCTAAAAAAATACACGTTAAATAAAAAAAATCTAAAAGTATATAAACATGACATAATTTTCAAGCAGACACATACTTCCGTCCACTCAAACAAAAATGTGACGTGACATATATTCCATTTTATTCTATTTTAACGAAGAATATAACTAGAATGTGTTTGTATCCGAAATTCGGCGTTGTTGATAAAGTAAAAATATTTTCAAATGTAATAATTGTATTGGTAAACTGATGTTGTAAATGTTTGTATTTGGAAAGTGATGAAAACCCGTTGTTGATAACATTTTAGTAAAGATATCCGTTGATCTCAAGTGTCTTAATTTCGGTCATTTTTGAACATTTACAAGAAGAACGGCACAAAATTACATGGTATAATTTAACTACTTTGAAGACTATGCACGGTGTAGATACATTCAAAATAGTGTGTGTATTCAGCAACATTATATGATATGCTTCTTATTACATTCACTATTTCCGCCTCTATTGCCTATCTATACGATTCGAGGAAATATACGTCACCAAGACAAATAATCGATTAGCTTGAATTTATTTAACAATAAATCATAAACATAATTATGCCATGTTCACTGTGTTCACCAAAATGCAGTATACAACCATATACCACACATATTTTCTCAATATCAACAAACAAATTGAACAGCCAAGAACGCAGAGCTACGTCATCATATCTGTGACGTAGCAATGCCAAGGTAACGACATTTATCTGGTGACTACTAATTTTGGAAACATAATTTCACCAAGACAGATAATCGATTAACTTGAATTTATTTTTAACAATAAATCATAAACATAATAATGCCAAAATAATAAGTCAACGGTTTTTAAAGAAAACTCGATGCTGGTAGTTATGTCACAGCTAGTCGCATCATTTAGGTAGTAAAAGTATGAGCATGGCATTTCGTGAACTCGGAAACTCGCCAAAACAATGGTGTATGAACTACATAATTATTCCTGGGAAAACTTAGCATTTACAAAGTTAGTGTAACTGCACATACAAAAGTTAAAAGGAGAATAAACCACGCGATAACGAACACACTATTTACACAATACAAATAGAATACAGTATATCTAAACATTAAAAACTAGACCAGAGCGCACTATGCATAAAATACACCTGCAAAAACGTGTATGCATTTATATAATACATGCGAATAATACTGATTATAAAATACTGACATGTTGTACGTTACATACAAAAGACATTCTGGCCTGTATCCTATTCACAGTCTAACACTTTGTCAGCAAAATCTGTAGGCGTTTGGAAATGAATACTGCGTAAAAAAAAAAACACCTCAGACCACTTCCATGCCGACTTTGCGAACTATTTCTGGGTTGTAGCGCCTGTGGGACGTAAAGACTTTGCGGAATGCGGAATACCCCTGACCGTCTAGGCCCGCCAAAGAAACAGACTCCTCAAATATATTCGCAATAGATTAAGCTTTTTTTAAGTGTTTCTCTAGGCTGTTTTAGTCCAATGAAAACCGGACCTCCTACTGCGCGACACCGGTCAGTGTGCTCTATGTAACACTTAAAACAACTTACTGGATCTAATGCGTCAACATTTCCGCAAGGCAACACGACCTCAAAACCTAATCTAGAGGTATCGTTTTTAATCCCAAATAAAGTAACTTTCGCATAACCATAAAAATGCACCTGATCTGTATTGAAGTTTATTAAAACGTCACCCTGCTGAGAATTGTGCACAACGCTATTAGGTGCAATGTTAGAAGGCCTTAACATTAACATTAAGTTCTTAAAGGATGATTGCTTTTAAAATTAAACGTTTTTCGCCAAACGTATTGAATTGTTTTAATGCCATTAAATAGGAATAGCAGCAAGATTCAGTTTACCTTGTAATATTTTACAATGTTCTACTTTAATAATTATTGTATATGTGTATCCAATTTGATCAATATCTCATTTGGCTTTAACACAATCAACATTATTTAAAACAAGCGTTTGCTATGTTTGTAGAAGAGCCACATACAAACATATAGTTGTATTATTTCAACCCTAAAATTCAGCATAATAGAATTTATAATTTTCACAATGTTCTCTATGTGTACGAAAACAGGAAATTAAAATAGAAAAAAGAACAGTTAGATCAGACAATATCTTTAAACATTTAAGTAAGCTCAGAGAAAATTTAAGATGACATCGAATGTTCCAATATTAAATAATAAAATTTAAATGAGGCATGTTGTTGGAAAACCGTGCTTAATGCTTGTAAAGTGTCTTCCCTGATCAGCCTGTGCAATCCGCTTTTATGGTATTTCCAGATCTTTAGGAACTCTTTCAAGATATCCTGGGTCGGGATAGCCAAACGTAGAATGAACGTACCCATTACAGCGAGGATTCACGTATTCACAAGAATATCAGGCAGATATAAACGTTTGCATTATTAAAACATATAAACTTGAGTTGAATATATTTGTGTCTTAATTTTAGTGACAATTTACGGGGATTTCATAATGACTCGTAGATAATTTTAAAATGTATATAATATTCGGTCAGATTGTAGCTAGTTATACAAAAAACAATTACCGGTATCAAATGTATGGTCATGCTACTGTCAACGTTAAACAAACAATGTTAAATGAAAACTTGCAAATATACAGTTTATAAATTATTTATACATACATCTACCCTATACCATCAATGTACAATTGAAGTTCACGTTATGTGTAACAATAATAGTGGAAATTAATAATGAAAGATTCATAATCGGACGAGACATTGCATTACATGTACATTGTATATGCTTATGGTACGTAATTATCATTTTTCTAATTTTTCCTATTACAAGTACGTGAATATAGATTCTTATATGCCCATTATAAAATATAAAAATGCGGTACTTGTGAAAATACGTTAACAGTGATACTGTACTAAATTAAATCAGTATCACGACACATCAATACAAGTTTAATGGTGTCATACATATGAAAAGATGTAGAGATTTTAAATACGACAAAAAAAAATTATCTTGACACATTATAATTAATACATACTTAGCATGTGGTTTATAGTTCGTTTTGTGAATGATGCTATTCCACATTATCGCTCCCTGTGTTCCAATGGTGAACACTAGCTTCCTTTGAAATGCAACTTTTAGCATTCTACATATGTTTTGTCCTTGCTCATTGTCAGGTAGATACGCGGTTCGAGTTACCTCTGGATAATTTCACCTGGATACAGATGTATATCCTGGAACAAATACATATAGTTACCACATACTAATTTGCACTTTTTATAATGATGAACACGCCTTCAAAACTTACTTTCTTGTATATTTCGAATATAATAAAATTTATTCGCATTTGATTATCTGAATAACCTGCATTATTGTTTTGCCGTTTGATTTAATGTAAATTGTCAGGATTTGTCTCGACGTTAGTTTCCATTGTATCATTTACAAACATATTCATGTATTGTACAGGTTGTATCGACAATGTAACCATACACGAGTCTTAAATATTTATACCTACAGATTTGCGTCTACTAAAAAAATTCATATGTAATGAGTATCCTCTTCGTTTCATATCCAGTACAGCGACCCGATTTTCGTGTAACAGTCCTCTTCCCAGATTTATTTGGGATGTCTGCTTGTTGGTTTTCGAAGTACAGTGGAATCACAACTATTATATGTAATTCAAATGTCGTTATACTAGTAGTTATTTTGACGAATCCGGTATTGTCGCATACCATTGATTATCCCTAAGACGTGAAAACACACAAGGCAACTTGGTTCGAAGCTCAGCGATTGGTCGATGCAATCTGAACAGAAGATGTGACCACAGCCAAGCTTCTTGAGATTAGAATACTCATCCATACAAATAGCAGACGTTCCAGTCTGTTCCTCTACAGCTACCTGTCAATATCAAAATAACAACACATTGATCTACAATTGTTTTAAACGCCATTATATAGGAATAGCAGCAAGATTCAGTTTACTTTGTAATATTTTACAATGTTCTACTTTAATAATTATTTTATATGTGTATCCAATTTGATCAGTATCGCAAATGGCTTTAACACAATCAACATCATTTAATACAAGCATTCGCTATGTTAAATAATTTAGAAGAGCCACATACGAACATACAGTTGTATTATTTCAACCTAAAATTCATCATAATAGAATTGATAATTTTCACAATTTACTCTATGTTTAGGAAAACAGAAAATTAAAATAGAAAACAAAAACAGTTAGATCAGACAATATCTTCCAACATTTAAGTAAGCTCAGAGAAAATTTAGGATGGCATCGAATATTCCAATATTAAATAATAAAATTTTAATGAGGCAAGTTGTTGGAAACCGTGCTTAATGCTTGTGCGTAAATGTCTTCAATGGTCAGCTTGTGCAGTCCGCTTTTATGGTATTTTCTGTTCGAGGATGTCTCTTCTAAACATAAATCTACTGTAGGCGGAAAGTGTCGTCCCGGATTAGCCTGTGCGTACTGCATAGACTAATCTATGACACTTTACTCACATACATTAAGCCCAATTTTCCCACGACACGCGTCAAATATTGTTAAATATTTATGCCTCTTTCTCAGGTATATCTTCAATCACCTCCTCACTTCCAATGCACGCCTCTTGTAGTGTTCCAATTTCATTGAAATCGTTTTGCAGTGCACGTTCCACTGCTGTATTTTGCAAAAAGTTGAATTCTACAATACTGTTTTCCACGTTCGACTGTCGAATCATTGTATTGAGTTCATCCACGTCCTTCCCCTATCTTTTTGACGCAATAAACACATGTCGCTCGTGTTTCTTGTGTGAAAATTCGTTTATTAAAGAGCTTTGAGTTTGAAGGCGGAGTTTGGCTTCCTTGCATTTGCTTTCTAGTCGACAAATATTGCTTTCATTTAGTGTGTGTTGAATAGCTTTCTCTGCATTTTTCGCAACTGGTCAAGTCTCGCTTGCAACCTTTTGCTATATTCTCGAATGGCTTTCATGTATTTTGATTTGCATTCATTATTTGTTTTGACGCTTTCAGCAATGCGGGCTTCTATCGCACTTATTTCGTTTTCCAATGTTTTCAGTGTTGTCTTAAGTTCATCTGTACGATGTTTATCAAATCTTACATCATGAAGGTCAACTATATCATCCAGACAAGGCCTGTGGTCTGAACGCATGCAACGCCCAAAAATTGTGACATCGTGCTTCTTACAATATAGAGACTTTGTGTCGGTCTCACGAATGGAGCATTTTTGTTCGTGGATGTCGTTTTCTATTTTCACCGGGTTGTATGAAGTTTGGGTGGATTCATGCAACGGGTATATGACATGGTCAGTAAATATAGCAATTTTCTTGTGATTAGAAAAACATCTCTCTCCAAGTCCAACACAGCAATTTTCGCAAAATCCAAACACGGGTTCCATAAAGCGAAATCCACAAGCATCTATTGATGCCGCATGCTGTTCTGTAAAACGATTGCGTATTTTATGTTGAAATAATTGATGAGATCTTCACTACTTTCAACAATTGTATTATTGTTACGCTGATGCAAAATCAAACGCTTGATGTACACTAACAGGAATTACTATTAAAATGATTAACGATTCAAAAATTAAACACTGTCCTTCCAATGAATTGGGATCTAGATGTCGTAATAACCTACATGTTCATGTATATGTTTATATAATCGGTTATGTCTTGTTTATACCAACATGGCGCATGGGACGCATTGCAATCTAATGTTTGTCCCACAATGCATGCATCTTGTTAGTTGAAGGCCAAACTGGGACAATGTATATACCCCATTTATATCAATCCTTCGAGAAATCGTACTTAGTCCAATAATATATTGGTAATTTTAACGGTGTGTATTATAGTTTAAACTTTGCTTGAGTAACTTTGAAATTTGATCACATCATGATATAAAATTGTAATAATTTGATATTTTTAACAATTAAATTGATCTAACTCCAAGATACTTGTTACAATATGCAAACAGCCTATATGTAATATATAGTTTATATACCGAGTTATCATCAAACGTTTAGAAAAAAACATTATATAGATGTTGTTATAACAATTAAATCATTAGGGACAGAGAAAATATAAATTTAAACGCATATACATACGGACATGCTGTCCGCGATATTCTGTGCATATAGGAATACAGCACTGTTTCCTCGAATTTTATATCGAACTCCAAAGATCTAAGTGATTGCAGCTGTTTTCATTAAATGAATTAAATAACAATAGTGTCATCCGTTCAAAGGCAAACGGAAATTCAGCGAAGTAAAATCGCTTTGAACAAATCGACTATTACATATTCGTTTTTTGTCAAATTTTAAATAGCACTTTTGAACACGTGTTGTAGACTGGTGCACAATATTACCTCTGTTAATTAATTAATGCGTTACCGGCGTAGTTCTGTCTACCTGTCTGTCTGTCCGGCCAGCCGTCTGCCTGTGTGTCTGTCTGTCTGTCCGCCTGTCTATGTATCTGCATATTTGTACGTCTTCTACATTACGGCAAAGTAATGAAATATATAGCATGAACTAGTCTTGGAAGGCTGGAAATCCGGCAATAAAAGCTTAATTAGATTTTGGTGATGATTCGAATCACCGCATTTGTCCATACATTTTTAAAGGGTCTAAGTCTAAGATAAAGTGATCTCCTTCAGCAATTTAAATATTACTATTGAATAACTGCAATCAACAAAATGTGTATAAAGTAATAAAACATGAATAATTAAGTATATTATAAGATATTTAATTTAAAAAAAAAACAAAAAACAGAACACTTAAAGAAAAGAAAACCCAGTGTGTGCATCGAAGGCATGAGTGTTTTTAAAAACAAATGACAATTGACTGTATTCTAACCATTTGCGCTATTCTGACTTGTGAGAATACATGAATGCATGAGAAAACTTTGGTTATACAATATACCAACAATATCAAATAGTCATAATTCCGCCCACCGAGCATCGACAACCAGTCGCCAACCAATCGCCAACTGGTCGCTAACAAATGGCTAACTAGTCGCCAGCCAGTCGATGATGGTTGTTGATGGTCGGAAGACGATCGCCGTCTTTTCGTACTATCGGTCGCCGACTAATCTTGGATCGATCGCCGACCAGTCTCCGACTAAAATTGCTTTTGTCTGGATTTTGGCCGCCAGAGGTTGACTATGGTCGCCGCAAATTTTAGTCGGTCGGCGACCTATGTGTGACCTCGGCTATAGAAAGCCTTTTGCCGCCAGTCGTTGATGGTTGTTGATGGTCGTAAGACGATCGCCGTCTTTCGTACAATCGGTCGCCGACTAATCTTGGATCGATTGCCGACCAGTCTCCGACTAAAATTGCTTTTGTCTGGATTTTGGCCGCCAGAGGTTGACTACGGTCGCCGCAAATTTTAGTTGTCGGTGGTCGATAATCGGTCGGCGACCTATATGTGACCTAGGCAATAGAAGACCTTTTGCCGCCAAAACAGGTCATGAGAAGGTTTTCGTTTGTCTTTATTTAGTCGGCGATCAATCGCAGCCTGGTCTGTGACGATCGCCGACTAGTCGCAGACCAAGTGTGATTTTTCCAATACCAATTTTTCATTGCCGACTGGTCAACGGTTGATCGCCTACTGATTGCCGACTGGTCGGCGATTAGTCGCAGACCATCTTACGACCGTTCGCCGAGTTACCTTAATCTCCAAAACACATTTAAAAAATGAAGGCACATTTTTACAACTTTCTTTTAAAAGTGACACGAAACGTAATTGTTATAATTTAGAAGTGTTAGCAGCAGGGTAGGGACAAGATGATATTACCGGTCATAGAAAGTGCACTTGATAGTTTACCTTAACATTAGAATGTGCTGCGGGACATAGTAGAGGATAATAATATAACAAATATAATTCAATTAAATAATCAACAAATCGAGACGAATAAATTCAGTTGTTTTTTTAATTTTCACAAGGCACACATCAACATATAGCCCAAAGCCAAATATATAATTTATAGGCAAACGTTTTTCAACAATGAGGACAATCCTAGAACTGAGTTAAATATCGAATAATCCTAATTTTTTATCCTCCGAGCGTCGACAATCAGTTGCCAACCAATCGCCACCTAGCCGCCAACCAATGGTTGCTGATGGTCGGAAGACGATCGCCGACTTTTCGCACGACAGGTCGGCGACCAGTCTTTGATATCGCCGACCAGTCTCCGACTAAAATTCCATTGCTTTTTTCTGGATTTTGGTCGCCAGAGGTTGACGGTTGCCGCAAATTTTAGTTGTCGGAGGTCGGTAATCGGTCGGCGACCTATGTGTGACCCAGGCTTTAGCGGAGATCTGTTTTCTTCAAATGTTGTGGTCCTGTCTACATTTGGTAATTTTTATTTGTTATTTTTATGATAGCGTATTGAACCAACTTTTAAATACCATCTTACAAATACTTTTTTAAATCAAGTAAATGCATACGTTTAACATGTACACTAAATTATAAACATCCTGTCTTGTGTTCCGATTATACATGCTGGTGCGGTTAATGGCAGGTTCTTTAATTTCTTGTATTGTACGGTCTATATTAAATTGTTTATAGTAAAACACATTTAACAATTTAATTACTTGTGCTGATTTTTGCATTTCGATGTGCGCAACGTGCCTAAAATTGACGTACAAGATTTTTATACAAGAGCATCCATAGTGAGACTGAACTTAATGTATCAAAAAGATGTGGTGCACTAAATAATTGCAAATGTATCAGCAGGAAGAATTGAAATATTAAAACCAAAGGATAACTATGTGAAAAATCTCACCAGTTGAAGTTCAAATGAACAGCGTCCGACCAATAAGCTGCGTGTAGCCACAATTATAAAATTACACAGTCTAGTGATAACCGTGTTATAATATATAACGATAACAGCTGTTAATTATATTTATTAGCTCCTCCGATGAAATCTTTGGAGAAAGTTGGAACTTGACCAATTAAGAAATTACTAGATTTTGGAGAAGATTCTGATCACCGTTTGGAGGCAGCATTTTTATAGGATTCTTTATTTTGGGAATAATGAGAAAGAGAGGTAAACTCTCACTGAAAAATTCAACAAAGTAGAGTTACCAATCTTGGTGGTATTCTGCTCTCTCCGATCGAGAGCTGTTAAAATTGGTACTATCTAAGTACAAGTATGGATTATAAATGTGTTGTTTCTGATATTTATTGAAATATCGCAATTTCATAACCGTATTTACACGACTTGGGAACAAACGTGTTACTTGTTTTGTATTATTACTGAATACTATATTGTTAAGGTAGTAAGGCAATACAGTACTTACGTGTAAGCACTGTGAACGAGCTGGGATTACTTGTACAATGCAATGTCAGAAAATTGGCAACACTATGTCTACAAAGTATAAATTAACACGGTAAAAAACATGATATAGTTCTTTATTATTAAAAACATATATACACATATATTAACATTGACATTGTTACCTTGCGATGCCACATGAAAACAAAACTGCATCACTGTAGACAGGCATCAAACGTCAAAAATTAATAACAAAACACACGTTTCCAATAAATAAATAAAAACACTCGTTTCCAATACACATTTCTACAGTCAAATGCAAACAAATCTGCATTTCTTAGGCAGGCATCAGACGTCAAAGGTTAATAACAAAACACACGTTTCCAATAAACAAAACACACGTTTCCAATAAGCAAAACACACGTTTCCAATACACATTTCTACAGTCAAATGCAAACAAAACTGCATTACTTTAGTCAGGCATCAGACTTCAAAAGTTAATAACAAAAAACACGTCTCCAATTAACAAAACGCACGTTTCCAATACACAGTTCTACGGTCCAATCCAAACAAAAGTTGTTTTATGCCTACATTTATTAAATAAATTGTGCTCTTTTAGATCAGAATATTCATCAAAACACGCATACAATCGTCAAAACACAGACACAAATATGGAACTTATTTAGACAAAATTATAATTTTGTGTTGTACACTGGTTACAATAGGTTTAGCATTATCATGCTGATTCATATTGCAAGATTTCGAATTGATTTTAAAGCTCAATAATTGTATCATGCTTCCAAAAATATGATATAAAGGACATTCCAACAAAACACACAATTCATATTCGACTTGTTTACATATATTTTGTGTCATTGTTGTGATACGTTTTGTTATAGGCCTGAGACATCTTCCTGCTGCAACCTTTTGTATAACCCTAGTAACAAACGTACAGATCAAGAATCAATGCTGGTGTCAAAGAGTCATGAACAAATTATATTTGACTTACAAGCAAATATGTTAATCACATACTTTTATCAACAGAAAGCTTACTTGGAGATCAGAGTGCATAATTCCACCAAAGCAGATAATTTGCCTACAAACCCCGATCTGGACCCCGATCCGGATCACTACCATAAGCTTATCATAGCTAATAACGTTCACTAACATACAGAAAAACCAATGTCCACAGAATCAATTCCTCCTTGGCTAAAGTACTAATGACACCAATAGCAACAGCAAACATAATAATGATATCAGTACCTGTCATAATAATCAAAAATCAAAATATTCATTCAATATTAAACGAATTATAACCAACAACAACTAATTAAACATCCATACTTTGTATTTTGTTTCATAGTCGTCAATCGGCTTGATAGGTTAAAGGCTTTTAGAAGGCTTCAAATAAACGACGATACGTTTTTTTATATAACTGACTGATAAACAAGGTGTTACTACTCAGTTTGGTAGAGCTAACGCTAAAGCTAACGAATTAAATATTAAAATCATAAGTAAGTAATCGGGTTTCTAAGACATAATATCACCTTTGATGTGTAGACAAACGTTGTTGTAACACATCAGTCAGATGACAAGGTTCCTTCCAGTTCATCTGTTGTGTCAACGTCATCCAGCGTTACTCCCTTAGCTTTCAACTCATCAGTCACTCTGTCTAGATATGTTGGGTCGGGATAACCCAATCTAGAAGTGAAATATAACATGGATTAATGTGTGAATAACATCAAGTATGTTAATAAATATTCACGCAATGTAGTAAATAATGTGACCAGTGGAAAGTTTGCATGCGCATATTTCCGAACAATTAAAGGCTCAGTGAAATTTATAAATATAGGAATAATGAAACTCCAGAAACACCAACAGGACAGAAACCTATATTACTATGCGCTAGTCCTTTATTTGAGGCAAGTGACTAATTGTATACATTTTTATAAATTTAACACAACACAAAAAATAAACATGATTAAACTGTAGTTACAGCCTAGGAAAGGTCAATGCAATGCATTGCGGTTTAAACCGGTTCAAAGGCATGCCGAACCTTACACGTAGCCCAGAATAAAATTCGTTTCGAAGGGAAGATGTAATGTATCTTTACAGATTTAAACATATATGTAATCGATTGCATAAATATTTATTCCATGACATTAACATGTAAATTTAGAGTTCAATTTTATATTCGTATATTACATAAAACTTTTCATATGAACAATAGACATCATTTTACATATATGTAGTAAACTAAATACAGTACTATGATTGGATGATCATTATGTCTGATGTATGCTTTATGCATCTTCTTAACACGTTGAGTTTAATTACTGCTTTTAAACCTTACTGCGAATATGGTCTGTAATCAGATTATGGTGGATATCGTTCCACGTTATAACTCCTTCTTGACCTGTCGTGCGCGAGGTTCCAATGGTGAACACCAGCTTCCTTTGAAAGGCAACTTCAAGCATTCTGCTAATTTTTTGTCCTTGCGTGTTGTTAGGGATTAAAGCTCTTCGATGTATCCCTTCGTATGGTTTACCAGGAGACGGATGATTTTCCTAGAAATATTAATTGAATGCGAGCATATAACCTTATTTGTATTTACACAGAAATCAATACGTTTGCTTCTGAATGCACGCGAATGTGTTTTCATAATTTAAATCAAATAATTCATAACAAATACAACATTGATAATTTAAACTTAAATTTCTCCAACAATGTATATCAATATGAACTGCACCGAGTTATTTGTAGTATACCAGAGTTTGTCTCGTTAAATTACCTTTGACAATGTATACGCACACTCATGTTGAACGTTGCTTTACATTACTGATAACAAGTACCGATTGCAGTCCACTCGAAAACTCGTATATAATGCTTATTTTGCCAAAGGTTTCGTATCCATGGCAGTACCCATTAACTCTCGACACAGTCGCCAGGAGGCTGATCACCTAAAATTAGTCGAAAATATGCTCTTGATGAATAAAAGCTTCACTAAATAAATGCAATGCAGCAAACTCATCAAAATATAGGTAACGGTTATATATAACATGTAAATATTCGCACAAAAAAGTACACGTGGGACTGTTTGCATTATTTCGATTAACATTCAATGTTTTCACAACAAATATGTATTACCAAAGGGTAATTTAAAGCCTTGTAGCATACGCAGCAGCTGTGTACACCTTTGATGATCCCACAAGCTCGTCCATACGTAGGGGCAACTATTTTTTATCAACAGCGATATGTCGATGCACTCCGTACATAAGATGTGACTACAAACAAGCTTCTTAGGTTGGGTATATTTTTCCTTCCAAATAGGACATGGTCCGTTTATTTCCTCTGGAGTGACCTGGTAATATCAGTGTGACAAAGCATTGAGCTGAAAGACTGTGAAATATACTGTACCAATTAAGGAACGTTCGTACAGCGCATGCCTAATTGTCACGGTTACGTAAGAGATATACACACATAAATACATGGGGTTATTGTAAAATCGACCAGTTAATTCCAGTATATTAATAAGACAAACGTATACAACAAACACAAGATTTCAGTCAAATCTCTTCAAACATTAAACCATTATCCACATTCACACATAGCGAACGTTTTTTTGTTCAGTATATATTTCGGTATGAGTCATACCATCAGTTAGGTCAGATGTATTCGGCTTTGTTTCAAAGTTTACATTTTGATTTGACACCAATGCCCTTGTTAAACAGCGCACGTGTTCGTGTAGATACAGTTTAAACACCTCTGCTTTGATTAATGTTATTCAGTTTTGAGCTAGAGGAAATAAGGCAATGTATGTAAGCGTACGAGATGGACTACATGTGTATAACACCAGAAGCAAAGCCGACACAGTCTTGATGTCGGAGATAAACGTTAAGTATAAGAAAATTAGCAACTGCCGAGAAAGCAGTTTCGAAATATAATAGAAAAGAAAACTATTAGATCGAGCATTGTTGACTTTGGTAATCTCGTTTGTAATGAGGGCTACTTGTAATATACAATACTGTTTACCTCTTTATTAGTTTTGTCTTCAACAAATTCTTCACTTCCGTCACATTCCTCTTGAATCGTGCCAATGTCAGTGAAGTCGTTTTGGTACGTTCAATTATTGTTTTCTCTACAAAGGTGTATTTTAAAATGTTTTCCAAGTTCGACTGTCGAATAACTGCATTTATTTAATCTTCGTCATTCCCCAATTATTTTGAAAGGACAAATAAACGTCGCTCGTGATTTTTTTTGTGACAATTCTTTAATAAAATCACATTCTTTTTGAATGCGGTTTTTGGTTTCCAAGCATTTATATTCAAACTTGTGCAGAATGTTTTCATTCTCACTGTGTTTATCGTGCGTGTTTTTTTCTGCTATTTCTCTTAGCTGATCAAGTCTTGCTTGCAACTTTGCGCAATATTCTCGAATTTAATTTCATACATGTTGCCTTATATTCATCCTTTGATTGGTTGTTTTTAGCAATACGGACTTCTATTTTGTTAATTTCTTCTTCAAATTGTTTCAGTGTTTTCATAAGTTCATTCATCCGATGTTCATCAAACCTAACATCGTGAAGGTCAATAATGTCATCCAAGCATGGCCTGTGATCGTTTCGCATGCAGCGTCCACAAAGCGTGGTTCCGTGCTTAGCACAATAAAACGATTGAGTGTCGGTTTCATGAATAGAACACTTTTGTTCGTGAATGTCATTTTCTCTCTGTGCCGGGATAGTTGCGGTCTGGTTTGATTTAACCAACGGGAATATATTATGGTCAGTAAATATAGATACTTTTTGATGAACTGCAAAGCATTTCTCGCCAAGTCGAATACTACAATTTTCACAGAATCCAAACACAGGTTCGTTCAAGCAAGACCACACACGTCGAAAGACATCGTTATTGAACGGAAACGGCTGAAAAAAGAAACGGAATCATATGAAAATAGATATAATAATCAAAATCGTTCACTTTCACGTACTAGAATTTGAACGTATATTTTTAGGGTTAATTAGGTTAATTTCAAGTGGACGTACAGGTTAGCAGAACATTAAATATTGACACGAAAACATTGAAATTCCACGCAAACCATTTTCTTAATAAATGCATAAAAAAAAGGTTATGGGCGCAAGGCGCAGGTCATAAAGCTGTGACAAGGAATACAACACCTTCACTGGTATCACATGCATAGATAAACAATATGAATAGAGTTAGCATTCCGAAACTTTTAAAAGCATAGCGTATTGCGTAGCTTTCGTACTACGACAACAATAATAATGTAAACAGATAGAATATATTTAAGCTTAATGTAACCCAATCTTACCTTTAAATAACCGCGTAAAAATAGGGGAGACAACCCAATAAGCAATTTGTTATACCTCCAATAGTTCTATGGCTTTAGAGCCAAGTCGTACCCAAAGTCGTGCCCTTAAAAAATAAAATTATTATTAAAAAGTATTTTCCGATTCCTTTATTAGGAAAATCCTCCGAGTATACATATATATCAGTATCCGTCAATAAACAGTGGTAATAATACGGTTTAGACCACAATAAATGTCACATTACTGCCAAAATGAAAGAAGATTACATCATTCATAATTTGCTCTTATTTCACCTTGTGTATTATTTTATTTTGGTTTTATTGCTGCAAAATGAATATAATAGACAACTTAAAATAAAAGAGCTTTTCTGACTTTAAAAAATGTAAGATTTTACTTTTTAATAAGCACAAAGGGCAAGATTTGCTTGTCTACTTTCGATTTTAAAATATATTGTTGACGTGTTCACCGTTCAATTACTTCTACTATAAGTATTAAACGAAGTTACACATATACATACCTCCTCTTCTTCAAGTGAAGAAAATCTATGACCCTCTGTCGGAATAAATGTTACTTCTATGACGTTCAAAATAAAGTAGAACACTTATTTCTGCACACGACGAACTATGGCCTTTACAAACGATGCGAAAAGGGCAGATAACACTGGATAATGTCCTCATTTTAGTTCTATTATATGGTGGCAAAGAATTGCCTTACGATAACTACTTCGTCAACATTTTTGTGTTACCAGTTACGTATCGTGTTATTTATCTTAAATCTTAATAGCGTTTGCGAATTTTTTCGGCGTAAGATATTTATTTGCTTAATGAAAAACAGGCCTGATATTGCCCAGAACTGACATTAGAATTTCAATTAATAAAAACTTATGTGATATCACAAATATTAACTAGTTAAAATTTGCGTTGTAAGATAATTATTACGATAATATTCGTGTTAGATAACTAGCAACACGAATTGGTTTGCGAATACATTTGCAATACATGAAAATTAAGTAGTATCGCGAATATTAACTAGATAAGATTTGCGTTGTAAGATAAGTATCATGACAATATTTGTGTTAGATAATTGGCAACACGAATTGGTTTGTGAATAAAATTTATCAGGATACTATTCGCGTTAGTAAGATAATGCGAACGACCTCACGCACCAATTAAGTGGCAACACGAATATAATCTAGTTAAAATTTGCGTTGTAAGATAATTGTCGTGATAATGTTCGTGTTTGTAAGATAATGAAGACCTCGATTACACGAATATTATCCAGTTAAGACTCTCGTTGTCAGATAATTAACATGATAATGTTCGTGTTAGTAAGATAATGCGGAAGACCTCGCACAAATTAAGTGGTATCGCGAATATTAACGTGTTAAGATTTGCGATAATTATCGAGATTATATTTGGGTTAGATTACTGGCATCACGAACTGGTTTGCGAATACATTTGCGATACATAAAAATTAAGTGGTATCGCGAATATTAACGTGCTAATATTTGCGTTGTAAGATAATTATCGTGATAATATTCGCGTTTGATAACTGGCAACACGAACTGGTTTGCAAATACATTTTCGAAACATTAAAATTTAGTGACTGTAACACGAATACTATCTAGTCAAGATTCGCGTGGTCAGATAATTATCATGATAATATTTGTGTTAGTAAGATAATGCGGAAGACTTTGAGCACAAATTAAGTGATACCGCGAATATTAACTAGTTAAGATTCGCGTTGTAAGATAATTAGCATGATAATATACGTGTTAGTAAGATAATTCGAAAGACCTCGCAACCCCAAGAAAATGTATCTTATGTCAGTTTAGGGCACTTAAAGGCCATTTAGTATAATAATAAAATATCTTGCAGAAAAATATTCGCAAACGCTATCTTAATATGCAGATAAATATCATGATAAGTCAGTGGTACCACGAATCTGTTCGCAAACGCTTATTAGAACACGAATATTTTGGCGAACCTTAAGTGGTTATCGTAAGGCAGTTCTATGTCACTTTACTATTATGATTAAATTTCGCTCTATATTTTGAATTGAACACTGTTCAGAATTATAAACAGCACTTTAATAGTTCCTAATATGTGCATGTGTTATGATTTGATACTTAAAGGGACTATGTCATCGAAACATTGGCAACCTATTGCAAAATAAATTATTATTTGATAAAACTCGCTTAACTAAGACATGTGCATTAAAAAAATATATATATATATAATACACACTTAGATATTTCATAAAAACCAATAAGCAAAAAAGTCTGAAAAAATTCAAAACCCAAGCGGGTATTGAACTCACGACGTAGTAGCCATTCGAACACATGAAAGTAGACCGCGCTTTACTGCGCTATCATGCTTGGAAAGGAGTCGTGTGTAAAATATGCTTATACCAAATGCTCACAATTCTGACGTCAAAATGTAAACAGGAAAAGGGCCAAAAAAACACAACCCATATTAAAAATTTATTTTTACCTCAGAATGTCTACACTCTTTTTCCATTATATTTACCCTGTTTAAACCGTTATTATATGCCAGTATTAATATCTAAATTTCAGATTTGTTTTATAAATTGCCCCTTTGAGGCCTTTTTTGATGACAAAGTCCCTTCAAGAAATCATGTTTCTTTTTATAATATTTCTCTCTAGCAAAATGTCGCCCTTATTACATTTAAACAAAAAAGCAACACTGCCATTATCATAAGTACTATCATCCTCAACCTCGTCAATTAGTTCAACATCCTCATCACCATCATCATCATCATCAGCATCAACTTAATATCACCACCACTATAATCATCATCATAACATTATCATAACAACATCCTCAGTTTAATTACCATTACAATCATCACCACAACCATCATAATCACGATCTTCATCATCGTCAATAACATAATTATCATCATCAGTACCATCGATACCATCTTTATACTCACATCACCAACATTTCATCATTGCTATCAATAAAAAATAGTTTTATATTATTAGCATTTTGAGGATTAATTTTTATTAGTATAATCCCTTTATTATTATTTTATCACTCTATTCGTCATGCGTTTTTATGTATGTGCACTCATTTCTAGTAATTTAATATTACAGTTTGACGTCAAAATGACGTCATGATGTATTATCCTTTTTTTGACGTTATGCCTTTTTGTTTAAATAGCACAAAGATGTAGTTTTTTACGTTTTCGTAATTTTATAAAGCCCAAATATAGGCCTAAATATTTAAATTTAGTTAAATTACCTTCTTGAGCATTGAAGTCCCTGATTGGAAATTATTCAAGTTGTGTTATGCATATTATTTGAGTTAATATATTTATGTTCTACTTACACTGCTATTAAATGTCCATAATTAATTGTGATATAGTCATATCTGATGCCAGAATCTTACACATGTGCCAAATTCATTAAATAATATTCTCAAATCTTGGGTAATACATGAACTCAGTGTTATAAAAGTGACGAATAGTAGCCAACATTTTATAATACCATAAGTCCTAGGGTGCTTTATTTCAGGCAAGTGGCCAATAACTAATACAACACAACGCAATGAGAACAACACAACACAAACACAGAACACATATATGATTAAAACTGTGGTCACCGCAAACCATATGGGGTGATTGTTAAACCAATTTAACGGTATGCCGAAACTTGCACTTAGACCAGGATTAATACATGTAAATGCAAATAAAAACTACCTCATAACATTGTATTGCATAAGCATGGAATAGTCGTAGAATTAAACCAATTCTATTTGAATAATTTCCGATTACAAGAAACGAACGTTCGCCAGAACAGAATAGTGTTTTCTGAGTAATATATCGAGTGTGACACAAACTTTTTCAATGATATTACATTTTAAATGTAGCTGTCCTATAGATTCATAAGAATGTCGTTTTTCAATATAATTTCCAACGTGCTTGTTTATTTAACTTGTAGGATTAAACTGTTTTCTTACGCAAAATTGGTGTACTAATGTATTTGCTAATACATTATTTATTTCGGACCTTTTTTCGTTGTTTGAAACTCTAATATAAAGGCATAGATGTCATTTTTTATTACATACTCGCAGATCCGTTAGCAGTTGTCTGCCCTATAACGTAGATCTATGAAGATTGTATTTAAATCGCATCGCAAAACTTCTTAGTTTACGTTTATGCATTTTAATTAAACAAATGATAAACATTGTACTTCGATCAGAAATAAATTAGACTGTGTACATATAATTTACATACAGACGAAAACGAGGGTGCCTTTAATATGTTTTGTTTATGTTTGTTTTATTTCGACTTCCAGGGACCTGAAAAACAATGCCATAGCCGACTAAAGATATCTTCTAAATGTTTTTTCACATGATATATTATAGAAGGAAACCCTCATTAACTCGTCCTCTTTTGAGTAAGATACTGACTTTTTGTTGTTTAATCTTAAACAAATTGCTTAAATGTATTTATTTTCGGTAAAATCATTTTACGCAATGAAGCAGTAAAACTACTAAACCATGTTTCTGAATTGTTTTTAATAGTCAGAAAATGTGAAATAATGATTTTTTTTTTAATTCAATAGAGCGTATTATATTTACATGTAGATACAAACAAAGAGATTCGTCATCGCATATCAGTTTCAAGTATGATAACTGCAAATTATTATTACGATACGGTCAAAAGGAACAAGAGGGCAATAATGGCAAAGACGAAAATTTCAGGCCGTGGTTAGTTTGAACAAAAGTAAACGAATACCATTTTATGATTTTACAGGACGACATTCAATGTTTTAATACCCCTTTAACAGTTCTGAGAATGTAACAACAATGCTTAGAGTATAAGGCAAATAAGCCTCACAACTACAGTTGTACTGTTCACAACCTACATAGAGTTTAGTCCTAGCTCTGCAAGCAACTAAATAGATAAAAACTAATTAAGACATTCAAACAAACAATATGAATATCTATGATTTTATGTTATTAAATACATGTTAAATTGTTTACATTATAACCAATAACGTACGACTCGTATATTTAATAATATCAAGGATATAAGTCAGAAGGAAACATTATAAACGGGAAGATAAATTATTTTTTAACAACATAGAACATAAAACGCGGTATGATTTCTTCAAAACACAACAAATAAATCCGATTTAAATAAAGAATAGCCATTTGAACAATAACGTCAGTACACTCCCGTGTCTTCAACTTAAGTTATCTAATTACTGAAATAGTCTGGAAGCTGAAAACATAAATAAAATTTATTTTTACACGTAACACATTACAAAATATGGGTTATATACTTACACATTGTATAAATTCACGTATAAATTCGTGATAAAGTTGCCATTTTGAACTCAACAACCTGACCTAATCCAGCACAATGCCATCACCGTGAGCTCATGCAGCATTGTGGAGTAAATTTACTTTACTTATATACAAGCGAATACATACGGAATAATATGCTAGTCAATTATTCCCAGAGTATGTATTAGTCGAATGGCTTGTGTGATGACGTATCACACCAAAGGCGGTGCCTCGAGTGTGATACTAAATAACGCAAGCCACAAGACTTATTCTCTTGGAAGAATTGACTAAGGTAATATTCTTTTTATCATATACCGCAACAAACTGAAAATGTGCACATCCCGTGTGTTATTTGTTTAAAAACTACAATAATAACTAAAATGGTACGCCGTATTTTGATTGTGTAGGATGCGTAAGAATAATATAAATGACGTCATCATGTAAACAAACATGAAACAGGATGTGGAACAAAAACATGGCATGTGTATCAACTCTTAACTTTTCTGGATTGATCGCAATTAATAAAAGGCCGTCATTTTCTGTTATGCGAAGTCTCGTTTGTTTCTGTGTTGGGGACTTGGCAAAGTGGTTTTTGATAGAAACGCTGCGACGGAACGATTGAGAATTTTAGGGATTTGTGAGGGTTAAATCATAAATGGCGGCGTTCGTAGTGGTCGTGTTCCAGGTCAGAAGTTAAACAGTCATGTGCTGTTGCCGGTTTAAAACTCAGTTGTCGATCGTAAATTTCTGAGACATTGTAGCTGACATTCAATTTGGTGTCCGCATTTAAAGTAATGCTTTAGTTTAGCGACCGAGAACAAAAAATTAGTATGTTTACATAACTCTATGATGACGTCATTAAAAAAGTAGTCCAGCTAGTATGGTAATACGGGATCGGAAAAATAGCGAGTAGCATAATACGGGATTTTGTTCTGTCGACATGTATTTCACCGATTGATAAAGCATGTATTTGGTTAAGATTTTAAACAGGTTTATAATAAATGGTTTTAATGTACACCGTGCATATTTGGATAAAAGGTTCATAATTATGACAACGCGATAACACTAGTACTGTTTCTGGACAGACTGATAGTGTTCATCATTTATAGGGCTGAACTGTTATCTTGATGTCACTTTCTGGACAGACTGATAGTGTTCATCATTTCTTGGGCTGAACTGTTATCTTGATGTCACTTTCTGGACAGACTGATAGTGTTCATCATTTCTAGGGCTGAACTGTTATCTTGATGTCAGATTTTATTTTTGTATAATAGTAACCTGTTATATTCTAGATAACATGTAATGGTGTTTAATGTAAAAAATATCAGTTCGTGCGTGTTTTTCTCGTTATAAATGCGATATCGACAAAGGATCAATAAACAATAAATATGTTATTTAATATTAACAACAAAATGGGTATTGAACAAACCAGTTATAACAACAGCGTACAAGAGGGTATAAGAGGTCCTAGGTAGCACACCTAAGTTCCAAAAATGAATGATTGTAATTAATGATCTCAGAAACGTCGCAATACTACATGTTCAGTTGCTTTCAGGATAAGGGAACCTAATAAGCAAACTCAACTTAGACATTATCTTTGTCCAAAAGGGCCATAAATGAATCAAATCCTAGACAGAGATATTGTTCTTGTCTAACATACTCTTATCCTCATACTGAATACCATATCTGAAATCTACAGGATCATGTAAAGTCGACATAAGCGAAAAACGTAACAAATATTAAAATAACTCAGTGTCTAAAATGGAGGTTATGTTTGTTATTAGTTAAGATCCACCGAGGTGTTTTAGATGATATTTGGAGTAGATTGTTGACGACCGACGACGGCCGGTTGCCACAATAGGTCACTCATAATCGCCTCGTGCACAGGTGAGAAAAACACTACAGTAATAATAATGCCTGTTGTAAGGTGACATCTCCACGGTATTTCATAATATAGAAAGAACTTTAAAAAGAAGGCTCTTTCTTTTTCTTCTTTTTTTCAATTGAACTGTTCATCTGTTCCAGACACTATTATATATTGATGGAATCTTTAAGAACAATGATCTCTATAGCGTGTATAACGGTAAATTGTGTTCACTGGAATCAAATCTATTGTACTACAGTATGTTCTACGATGGTGGTAGCGGTTGTGGTTGTGGTTGTTATGTAGTAGTTAAAGTAGATAGGAAAATACAATTTGAAAACTGACGAGATGTATCGTGAAATAGCATTCTAAAATATGTAAGGTTAACATACCACACACAGGACAAAACATCCACCCTTTTGGTATACAGGCGCCGCATTGGGCACAGAGTATATTCTGAAATATTAAACAAGTATTTACAGGTATATTGAAATAGTATGCTAACTGTACATACGAGGCGCGTCGTGGGAAAACCGGACTTAATGCATGTGCGTAAAGTGTCGTCCCGGATTAGCCTGTGCAGTCCGCAAAGGCTAATCCAGGACGGCACTTTCCGCCTACATTAGATTTATGTTAAGAAGAGACTTCCTTAAAACAGCAAATACCATAAAAGTTGAAAGTGCCGTCCTGGATTAGTCTGTGCGGACTGCACAGGCTAATCCGGGACGACACTTTACGCACATGCATTAAGACTTGTTTTCCCACGACGCAACTCATATATATTAATCAACATGTCAAGTCCACGTAAAGTCTTTGTAGATGAAAACAGAAATCGACTTACTCAGCACAATCCAAATAAGTAAGTATTTGTGTAATTATTTTGGGGCGAGCTACAGATTATATTAATACCTCAAAATTAACCGCAAATCAGTGTCAACGATAGGGCTCTGACCAGATAATTTATATTGCTTTGCTTTGTTCAATAAAGGAAATTTCTTCAAAATATATGTACATTCATTAAAATATAAGCATGATGGTCAATACGTGTCATTAAAACTGACTCGATAAATCCAAGAAACAATATGTGGATGTTTCTAAGTTAGAGTGAAACGGTTGTATTATTTTAAATAATAAAGTCAAAATTCAACAAAGTCAAAATTGGACGGCCATTTTACAATTAAATTTAGTTGTATCGATGAAACAGAGTTTACTTTGCTTGATTTGCATTGTTGAATTTACACTCGAAACAAAGTCCTGGGGCAAAATACTGCTGCTAAATTGCTTTTACTGAAAGTTTTTTTCTAGCTTATTGTGACTTTGTTTAAATGTTATAACACGTCCAATAATGACCGCACATTTAAATATGTATATGTGCATGAAATAGTTTAGATAGAGATATATTCAATTTAGGTATTTTATTATTTCGCCTCACAGACAGAATCGGTGATACACGGATTCCGCGCGGAAAAAATTCTTACATAATTGATTTAAGTCATTGAATATATTGTAAATGTACTTACTTTCACTTCGAGATTTGGTTTTAATTCAACTACTTCTTCGCTCCCATCACATGCCTCTTGGAGCGTTCCAATTTCACTAATTTCTTTTTGAAGCGTATTTACAATTTTAGGGTGCTCTTTAAAGGTAAATTGTGCAATGTGGATTTTGGCCTTACACTGCTTAATAGTTGTTCTGATCCCATTCAGTTCGTTTTCAAGTCTTTTAGAAGATATGAACAAATATCGTTCCTGTTTTTTCTGAGACAGTTCTTTAATTAGCTCGTTTCCTTCCTGCATTCGAAGAGTTGCGTCTGTGCACGCCTTTGCAATTTCAGTAAGACTTTTCATATTTTCTTTGTGCTTGTTCTCTCCAGCCCTTTCTGCAAGTAACTGTAATTGGTCAAGTCTAGCATCAATTTTCTTTCGGAAATCTTTAATTGAGTTTATATACGTTGTTTTACATTCATCATTCAGTTTGACATTTTCGTCTACCCGAACTTGTAGCTCACCTATTTCACCCTCGACTTGTTTCCGAGTACATAGAAGTTCATTTATCTTTTGCTCATCAAACGTTGTTTTTTGTAAATCAATGATGTCAGCTTTACAAGCCATGTGATTTGCAAGAATACAGCGACCACAAATGGTGACGTCATGCTTTCCGCAATATAGCGACAGCGTGTCAGTTTCGTGCGCTGGACATTTTCGTTCGTGTATGTCTCTTTCTATCGGTACTGGTTTAATGGAATTTTGGTTTGATTTGTCCAAAGGGAAAGTTATATGGTCTGTAAATATAACGACTTTCTTATGATTAGAAAAGCATTTTTCGCCAAGCCGAAGACTACAGTTTTCACAAAACCCAAACACGGCCTCTGCAAAGCAAAGTCCGCACGTGTCTGAAGACGTAGCCATCCTGAAATAATGATACTTTCTTAAATAATGTAATTACACATAGAAAAGCTCTGCATAGCTGCACATTATAAATCATCATAACTTTAACAACATAACTAGAATGACGGTTACATCTTATATTGATTGGTAAGAATTACAATGTGTTAATGTACAGATCGCGCAAGTAAGCACAGTTGTGAGCCACAGCTTGGTACATTTTTAGTGTAAATGACAAAAAAACAGGGTATAGTGTATATGTAACACGGTCTATTGTATATGTAACAAGCATTTATAACTCTCATGTAACACCATCAAATTTTTTTATATTTACATGTGAATCTTTAACACATAAACTTAACATGGGAGATAACTGCAAGGAGAGTTCAGTTATGCGTTTTAAGACACGGGAAAAATATAGATACATAAATTGGTTTAAAATTATAATTATTTAATGTCATTATTGCATATATATAAATACGCAATAGGCTACAAAGTTAAACATTTAATTTCATCTTTATTAGTGTAATTTAAATCACTACTTTCGATTTCACAATCAATATAAGTACGTGTTTGCATTTCGTTTTTGTAATATATTATAGATATCTATAAGCAATACCTTTTCTCCTTTAAGCGAAGACGCAGTAAGCCGACGTTGTTAAACTACCTGTTAAACATACAAATTACGTTATATTACTTAATATTGTCACTGTTTTTAATTTGCAATTTTAACCAGTCAGCCAGTCGTCGAACTGTATCCGAGTAAACAGAGCAACACTATCAGATAAGTCAATAGGCTTAACGTGCCTGTGTTATATATTTTGTGTAACACGTACACATTTACGGAATTCCGTTAGGGTCATCGCCTTTGATTTCAAACGAAATCGTTAACAATTATTATATTATGTATATGTTTTTGTATAATGTTCAAGTGTCTACATGTTTAAATGACAACTTGAGTAGCTTGAAAAATAGTTTCAGCTAAACGCGATATTAGTATAGAGCATCGAGTTTCAGATCAACACATTTTAAGGCGATGAACATGGAATTGACGTCATGAGCTGGAAGGTACGGCTTTTAAAGAAAAAAGAAAAATGATATTAACAAAAAAACCTAGGTGGGTATGGACACAGAGCTGGGTAGGGAGACAGAATTCGGAAGGGTGACATAGGTGGGAAAAGAGACAGAGGTGGGAAGGGTAACAAAGGTGGGAAGGGAGACAGAGGTGGGAAGGGAGACAGAGGTGGGAAGGGAGACAGAGGTGGGAAGAGAGACAGAGGTGGGAAGGGAGACAGTGGTGGGAAGGGAGACAAAGGTGGGAAGAGAGACAGAGATGGGTAGTTAGACAGAGGTGGGAAGGGAGACAAACGTGGGAAGAGAGACAAAGATGGGTGAGTATACAGAGGTTGTTAGGAGACGGAGATGGATAGAGAGACATAGGTATGTAGAGAAACACGGGTGGGTACGGAGACAGAGGTGGTTAGGGAACAAGAGGGGGATAGGGAGACAGAGGTTGGTAGGGAGACATATGTGGGAAGGGAGGCAGAGGGGGGTAGATAGACAGAGGTGGGAAGGGAGACAGAGGTCAGTTATGGGACAGAGGTGAGTAGGGAGACAGGTGTGCGTGGAGACAGAGGTGGATTGAGAGACAGTGGAGGGTAGGGAGACAGAGGTGGGTATACACAGAGGTGAGTAGGAAGCAGAGGTTGGTAGAGACAGTGGTGGGTATGGAGACAGAGGTGGGTATAGAGACAGAGGTTGTTAGGGAGACAGAGGTGGGTATGGAGACAGCGGTTGGTAGGGAGACAGAGGTGAGTAGAGAGATAGTGATGGGTAGAGAGACAGCAGTGGGTATGGAGACAGTGGTGAGTAGGGAGACAGATGTGGGTAGAGAGACAGAAATGAAATTAACACACGAAGGCGATCATTTTACTTTAAACACATGCATTCAAAAGTTATTTCAGTTTCTTTAATTTAACATAAAATGACTATTTTACTTGGTTCTCAGTTGCAGTTGCCATATGCATATATATTTCGTGATAATTTCATTAGTACCAGTTACGGTAAGTGGGGTTACTGTACTCCCCAGTTGTGAAAAGGGGGATTACATTTCGAATTTCGATGCATATATGATGAGTGCCTTTACGAAACATTCAGGGGATTAAGAAAGGTGTACGCCAAAGCTGTTCGAATTATCCTTTATACGTACAGTGCTTGTAAAACTTTTTTAATTGCCAAAAAAAACCAGAAATATTAAGCCGTTCAATACGTAAAGCATCAAGCAATTGCGTAAAAACTCTTCAATAACTTTTTATTCTTACCAGTGCAGCTACACAATTTATACCGAGGGCAAATGAATAACTCTAGATCATCCTGCGCATAATGATTAAGTCGAATCTAGAAGATTAATATAATAACCTTCCACAAATCTTCTGTAAAACATTTAAAAAATCTGCGGAAATCCGCCATTGTTGGTAACAGTTAGTTTTTTCCTCACTTACACTATACCAGTTAGTAACGTACGATCTACCTTAACCCCCTGTGAATTTCTTGATAAACGATTTTACGTTAGACCATCGGTCTATAAATTAAACTTTTTGATGGGGTATGTTTACTCCGATTTTCTTTAAAATGTGGCAAAATATATAAAATACGCATTGGAAATAAGATTACTATGCAATATACATGTATACATCACTCTCCATATGTATGCTACTTATCTGCAAATTATGCAATGTCTTTAATTCGATACGTTTTCATTCGCATCCTGTAAAATGCATATTCCGAATGTATTGACCACTGATATAGTGTATTAATGCTTTTTTTCTAGATTATTGTACTTTGCACTTGCCTTCAATAACTCTTGTCTTGCTACGCACCGGCTTTTTCTACATAGCAGTGGAGCTCACTGTGGTTGGATTGTGCAATTAGTTTGCAACAGTTACCTCCCTTGCCTGTTTTCACGTTTGGCGAGCTGAAGACTTCAATCAGTCATATCGTGATTCTTGATCTTTTTGCTGTTAAAAAAATGGTGTATTAGTTAAAGATATGTAAAATGATGATATATCGCTAAAAATAGATAATATATTTGTTTTATATAAAACGCTGTTTCACTAAAAGGTAGATCAGCTAACAGTTTCAATGGTGGTAATAGTTTATTGGCATCTTTTATTGTAATAACCTAGATTGGTGGTTAAATAATATTTGCTATTCAATAGTGTATCCAGTTAGTAGATCTGCAGACCAATTATTTGTTTAATATTTAAAAAAAAAAACACAATACTAATAACAAACATTTGGAAAAAAAATAAAAAATAAAATATATAACATTCAAATATTATTATTATGCAAGCCCCTCTAAAATGTAGGGTTTGAGTGTACAAGTGAACTGGTCAGAGACTCATTAGTTTACGTAAAGGCCAACTTTAATCCTTCTTTATTTCACCCCCCCCCCCCCCCCCTCAAATCAGGGGTATTATACCCCAGTGTATTGGCACCCTGCTATGACCCTTATCAGGTCAATACACTGCTGCAGATGAAACAGTGCCTTTAGCCTTTGCTCAGTCAGCTGAGAGAAAACGTTTTGAAGATTGCAGATAATGATACGAGATTTTATGGTTGACCAATACACAGAGTGGAATACCCCACGGAGACGCCAGACATTCCTTAACCTAGGCCTGTAAGCTTAACTTAAGTTGTACTTAAGTGAAAATTTCAGATCAAATTTTATATGTAAAATTTAAAGATTTCTGTTTACGAAAGGGTAAAATATGAAACATTTGAGCGATATTTATTAGTTTGAAACTTGCTAATGTAAAAGAGGTATAAATGAAAAAGCTAAAGAATTAAGGAATTTTATGAATTTAAGAAATATACTTAAGTTTTTCCCTAAGTAGCTTTGTGAATACGGGTCCTGGAGTACGCTTGAATACGCCACTGATATTCACCAAAATAACTATGCCATAACGTAACATTTGTATGGGGAAACCCGGAGGAACTGCGAAACACTTCAACTATTTTTCAATTCTGCCATTGCAATTGAATAAATGTTGCTTAATACACTTACATATACATTTCTTTAAATTTGTGTGTACAATACTCTACTGCAGCCTTGTTAACAAAGTTAATTTCAGTTCATAACTCTTTTAGTCCTAAATCATTTATAAATAGCTCAGTTTCTCTTCGAAAATTGCTTTTGTCTCGCATAATTTTGATGGTTTTATTGTATATGAATGTGCATTTTATTGACATGGACATGTAGAAAATTTAATAATACAATTCAAAAATTAGGTTTTCTTCCCGAGTGTGGACTTGTAGACAATGATCTAGTGCAGCAATATTTTATTCTATTCGGTGTCACTTTCTACACCAGTATGTATGCACCCGGTGGGAGGACCTATACCTCTGGCTATGTGCCTGTTAGTTATCAGTATTATGATTTTGACATCGTTTTGTTGATAACTACACTGAAAACTTTATTAACTTTAATATATTGTTGGATGGGGGGTTCAACTGTGTTTTGTGGAAATATTTACATAGTCTCATGAGTAAACGCAACTGATAAAGAAATTACATAGGAAGTACAGGTAAACTGTTTACAAAATAATCGGTGTTTAGGTTAATTCCTAATTTTTCGTAAATACAATCTGAATGACATGTGCTTTTTTAACAGTTTGCAAGAATTGTAAACATTGTAATTAAATAATAGTATTTATTTGATTTGGAATAATTTAGAAATTTTCAAGAAGATAATATTTCCGCCGTGTATAACCGACTATTGCATATTAGCCAATACCATTTGATAATAAAACAATTGTATTCCTGATGTTTCCACGTAATTTATAAATGGTAGAAAAGTAAAAAAAAATATGTAAAAAGATAGTTTACAACTAATCTAGTTACATTTGAGAAAAGGCATATAACTGCTCGTGTAAAATGCGTTCTCCGAATACACGAGTTACGGTTAACCACATTCAATGCAGACGGAAGGTGAGTGGTCGAGTCCATGATTTTCACCTCGGTAAAACATTTCATATTTATTTTGCTCCAACTTTAAACTCTTCATTCATCTGAAAATGAACACAAAGTCCATATTCTTGTATTTTGCATCCAAAACACACCCGATTACAACAAAAGAAAGCCTAAATATCGATACGTCTAAAAATAACCTCATCCACCGTTCCACCTATCCAATAACTGGTATGGTCCAATAGTTTGGTACACATTTCGATGATGTTATGTTTCGCTAATCAGTGTGCCAGAGTGGTATTTGGATTATCACCATTTTCTGGAATGTGGTTCTGAAATGGTTTGACTTATCCTGGAAGTTAAACAATTGTTTGGATTAAAAATGGGTAAGATAGTGCAGAATTATGCGTAAATTCACACTTGTTGATAGATCGTTCAATTCGCCGGTATTTGGCGTAAATTTGGGTCACTGATTTTCAATGTAAACAAACGCATCGTTTCGCAATACAATTGAAAACGTACGCAACGTCGTTAATTGGATTTTAATTGATTCATTGATTGCCATCGCGCACGAGACGTTGAAATACTTGAACGCGTGCTTGGACCAAAAAACGTTTAAAATGTATTCAAAATGGCGACCTATGGCTTCAGAGGCTGGAATTTCAGGACGAGATAACGATTCTATTCTAAGAACAGGACAACCATCATTCCATTCTAAGAACAAGACAACCAATGTAACTAAATTTGAAGAAAAAACCCCATTGCAGACCAATTTCTTTGAATGAAATCTAGCATTAACACATTTCGATGCCATTATAGTGAACATGCATAGCGTTTTAACAACCCATGCCTTTCATCCAGAATTTACACTCTGTAACAGCTTGTGGAGTTGGGCAGATAAGGATGTGTGTTTGAAAATGACTCACATTTATTTAACCACTGGTATGAAAGAAATTCAGAATAGCAGGTGTAAAGAGCATTTCTTTTGAGTGTGGAAAAACACTGCAACTTTTAATTACCTGTTCAATTATTAAAATAAAGGGAAATAAATATTCTTCATAATAGTTTTGTTATCTAACAAATTATACTTTACAGACAATTATTTTATATTATGTCTATTAAAATTGTGTTATTTCATTAGTAGGAGAAACAGTGCAGTTTAAGTAATAGTTTAAATTTTTACACTGAAATAACATCACTTTTATGCTTGAATATTTTCATTATTTTGTTCAATTATCAAATGCTATACATGTTTTAATGTTTAAGAGCCACAAAGAGCTACAATGTCATATGAACTTTCCAGAAGCATTTAAAATTCTGTTCATAGCGATATATCCACATGCAGGTTGATCTGTGCTACTTTGAAATTAATGTAGATTCCCTGCCCTATCGTTTGACCTGTATTGTGTATTGACGTACTTGTACAATGTATGTAAGTTGTCTCGTCATCTGACAGACGTGTTAAAAGTCATTATATACAGTCCCCGAGGCTAGTTAGTGATGTAAAAAGATCATAAAATCAAATATTAATCAGCAGATAATGTTTGCTTTCGCTGGTACTGCATTTTACTAATGTACACTTTACAGGTATTAAAAATACCCTACTTTGTCAGAATAAAGACTGAATGTGTGTTGTTTTATGTGTATTTTAGGTTGCAATAAGGTATATTGGCTTATTGACGTATTGGATTTTGGCAAATCGTGTTATGTTTTTCTTTCAAAGATTTTAGGGTAAAATTGTGACTTTTAAATTTGTATGCGCACTGTTTTCAATACACATGAAGATTATTATTATAATTATTATTATTATTTTTAGTAGTAGTAGTAGTAGTAATTATTTTTTTACTACAAGTACATGTACACTAATATCTCAATTCCAGTAATTTTCTTTCCTAGCTTTAGGTCATCACTACCTCCATCTCCATGATTTCTCCTTTCCACATATGGCAATCACTTCCAGTTAACAACCCCTGATGAATAATATATTACATTGATTTACCATTATCACAGTGTGTACATCACACTTAATTAATCACCCCATATTCTTGATTATCCCATTCTCTTGGAGTAGTAATACATACATGTACACAGTGTTTGCATACATGTACATGATCTCTCAGGGGGAGGGGATGAAGCCTCTAAGGCATATCAGCACCTGCAATCAGCTTGTGGCAATTAGTTCCAGGGGTTAGTTTGTGCTCTGGCTTGCGGCTGCCATCTTTGTTTATTTATTCAGTCTTGCCCAGGCTCAAGCAGGACAGCCCCCCCCCCCCCCCCCCCGCTACACCCTGACCTACTAACTCGTCTTTCGCTTGAGACGTTAAACGTCTTTCGCTTGAGACGTTCAACGAGGTGCAGTGTACTAGGTGCTTCACACTGGGCACTAAAAGACCCAGGGTTGCCTCTGGAATGGGGCGTCTCCTGTATCTTGCACTATCCCCCATAACCCAACTAACAAGTCTTCTGGGGGCGATGGCCATATGGAGAAAATCCCGGTGCACTCGATAAAAATGTACTACACACACTCAAGCAGGACTTGTTTCTGTCTTAGAAAGAATCTGGTGAAAAAGTATGTTTTCCATGACTAGGGAATATTACAATACCTGTACTTGAATATTTAAAACAAGAAATGTCTTTAAAAAAGACAATCGGCATAGAAATCAATATTGAGATGTCATTTTGCCCTAAATATAATGCAAGAGGACCAAGCTGTGACTTCGCGGACCCCATATTTTTCTTTCCCTACTAAGGAGACTTTTCGAATCCAGATTTTTCGGTCTCTACTATTGAGACTTCTTGGACACTGGATTTTTCGGACACTATAAGAAAACGTATTGGCCCTCAAAGTTAATTTGAGATATTAACTCAATAATTATTCATATCTGTACCGTGAATAAACAGATCATATACCACCCCATGTTTTCACCAGTGATACATGAATAAGTTAAATACTAGTAATTTACGTAAGCATAATTGATAGATGAATTTGTTAGGCAAATTTAACAAATTAACATTGTCAGAAAATAATAGCGGGAATGAATGAGCAGTAAGTTTATGAATTCCCCATTTATTGCAATTCTTGGGTTTAAGATTCTCCAGACGCTAATTGATGCATGTGTATTAACACAGCTTTACCGCACGCTATTTTTAGAAGGATTTTCCTGCTGTAGTTGTACTCACTAGAATTAATTTAAGGGGACAAAACAGTCGGTTACAGCGTACAATAATATTTTTACACAATGATAAAATAATAGAAAATAAAGCTCAATCAAATTTGCTTATATTTGTTTTGCTTATTTATCAGAAAAATACCAGAAATTTACCACTTTATATTTTTTGCTTGCGTGCTCAACAGGCAACATTGTACGTTGTAACCGACTGTCGTCCCCATGAATTGTAGCATTGTAATTGCTATTTATATAGAGCGCGCCGATTATGTAGGCTAAACAATATGGTTATTTCATTATGTGAATGAATATAACATTTTGATAAATGACATACAATGAGTAAAATTTGTCATAATAATGTTCATTTCTAGAGTGTATGTCGAAGATATGTTTATAACTTTAATTTAACCGCTTATGTTAACAATTATGTAAATTTTTAATCCCCAAAAGTATGCAACAGTTATTGGTGTACGTTAAACCATTGTTTGAAGTTTGCATTCCCTAAAATTATCAAATTTGCACAAATCTATTGGCATTCAATTTTCCTGCTGCATAATTATCGCAAGAAATCTAGGTAAAAAGTGAACATTCACAACAATGGACTGAAACTGAAACATAAGGCATTTTTTTGCCAGTTTTATAGCTAGCTGTTATTGGGTCATATTCCAAATGGCAAAAAGAATCTTTGTTTCCCAAATCCAGTCCTAAAATCCCAATGGATGGTTTTACTTTCAGATGTTTGGAAATAAGAGGTGTTCAGTGTAGAAATAAAGACTGTCGAAGATGTACATGTAATAACTGTTTTACTGGTCTGTTTTTTGTTCAGAACATTCTATTTTATGTAGATTATCTATAATTATTCAAATATTATTAATCAAACAATTATAATTTTCCCCAGTTCTAGGTGAATTAAAGCTAAATTCCCAATATCATGGGTATAGGTCATATTCACAAAATGGTGAAAATAAGCCCTGAACACAGTTCACTATTTTGCATTTTGACATTTTTGCTTTGTCAGATCTGCTAAATCCTTTTCATCACTACATAGTGTTGACATGCGCATTCCATAATGGCATTATAATGGTTTCCGATCATAAACAACAACTTTTAAGTCTTTAGTCATACAATTCATTCAAATGTCAAATAGATTGAGGTTATGCCATATAAATTTTCATACCCTTTTGTCAGTTCTTACAAAGGCCATTTAAAATGTTTATGCTTAATACACGTCATAGTGGTACTTGGTGGAATCAATTATTGAAAACAATGCAATGCTTTGTATACAAATTTAACTGTCGTGTAGCACATGTATAGCAATTATTGCATTTCTAAACAGAACGCCATAAATAAATTATTTATTTGCTGATGTCAGCAATTATTAACATTAAAGGCTTCCATTCAAGTAGTGTGTGTATTCTAACAGTATAGTTTACTACTGAGTTAATAAGTTTGATACATAGCCATTTTGAAAAGTGAATATTTATCCTTTTGCTACTGGTAACCACATTGTATAATGCATGTACATAATATTTACAAAATCTAGGTATTCCACAATGACTAACACAGATAATTTAGTCAGGTGTTCGAAATCACCAATAGAGCTTTAATGCATTGGTGCATGTATATTAGCAAGGTTGTAGTAAAAATAATTAAGACTTAAAAAACAAATAGTATATGACAGAAATGTACAGGTTGGTAAACATATACTTTTGCTTGAGTGGGTTTAATGGTTGATCATGTATTTGTAGATGAATAAACTGAAAAAAGTTACTATTGACAGCCATCTCAGTTGATTTTGTAAACGAGGATAAAGAAAGTAACTTGATTTTTTTTGCATACTTGTTTTATGCTGTGCTAAGTATTGTACAAATATTATTTTCAAGTGCTTTTGAAGTTGGCAAATGGAAAACAAGTGCATCAAAAAGGAAAACAAATGGAAAACAAGTGCATCAAAATGGAAAACAAATGGAAAACAAGTGCATCAAAATGATGCAAGGGAGATTATTGGTTGGAGTCAAAAATGAGTACATTGAAATTTGCTTGCATCAAAAGGCCGGATTCTGCATATATTGAAATTGCCGTATGATTTAATTAAAAAAATGATAGTATTAAGTATAATTTAATAAATATGTGGCGCGTCGTGGGAAAACTGGACTTAATGCATGTGCGTAAAGTGTCATCCCGGATTAGCCTGTGCAGTCTGCACAGGCTAATCCGGGACGACACTTTCCACCCAAAGTGGATTTATGGTAAGAAGACTATTCATTGAAACAGAAAATACCATAAAAGCGGAAAGTGCCATCCCGAATTAGCCTGTGCGGACTGCACAGGCTAACCGGGGACGACACTTTACGCACATGCTTTAAGACCCGTTTTCCCATGACGTGCCTCATATGAACTTGCCAGGGTGCATGCACCAATAAGAAGTTAATTACATGTACGAATTAATTTCATTCTATTCTAACACTGAACAACCTGTTTGTATAGAATTTGTAACTCAAGGAAGAAATAATATACACATTTACCAACCCTATTGACCCATGATCTGTTCAGACAATTAGCTGACTGATTAAATTCCGCCACACGTATTAGGCCTTTGAGTTTTGCAATGGCAGTTCAACTATGGGTACATGAAGTTATTTAACCTTAATTATACATGTATACATGAAACTGTATGCTAATGATGAAATAAATCGGAGTTTAATGCTCTTTCTTACATTATATCTGAAATTTCACTGATTTGTAAATATTTACATTGGAAAGGCATACATGTCAATAATCCGAGCCATTTAATAAATTGATTATTACGGCTGATTTAGGACTTACCAAAACGGCTGAGGATTAGTTTTGTGATAATATTTGTACGTGAATTTGTGCTGTTGTGTGCCTTGAATACAAATTGAACTTCTTTACAAATCTGTTTGATCCAGTTTCCGGTGTTAAAAATTGCAAGGTAAACATCCTTTTATTTGAATACTGTACATTGTACAAGTTACAGCTTTAATGCTTTTTTCCATTGTGTTACATTGACATTATGCACATATTGCTGTATGTAAAAGAGAAGTCGACGAATTGACAATTTTGACGCAGATTCCAAAACTAAAAGAAGTGTATATACAGGAGGAAATAACACTAATGACATAGAAATAATAATATTATTAGTGTAAATACCATTTTGTTAATGAATAATCATCAGTGGAAATGTAAAAAATTATCAAGCGTTTGTAATGGGAAACAATAATTTGGAGTGGTTCTGTTATTTTCATTGATATTGTTTAAACATTTGAATCACTTACATAAAGCAAAAAAAGACACGGACAAGTATATAAATCGGAATGGTCGATAGAATGATAGATTTTGATCCGGAGGTTTGAAGTTCAGAATCCATGTGGGAGCAACATTTTTATGCCCCTGGCATCTTGATTTCGGAGGCATGAAGTGATTGTCCTGTCCATCCATCTGTCTGTGACAAGGTTAAGTAGATTTTACCATTTCGTCTAGCACCAACACCACTTACTACAATACTTACGCAGTTCTTGCTTATGACCTATCCCTATCCACCCATATCACCAAACCTCACGTTGACCTTGACCTAATGTGGACTTATAATATTCCAAAAGTGCCACTTATAATATTCCAAAAGTGCCATTTCTTGGTTAACTTTTACTGTTTGATCTAGCCATATTTCAAAAAATACAAAAGTCTGTGAACAAGTGCCTTAAAATCCTCATAGAGGGGTAGGGTGCTTTTTGTCTCAGAAATGACTGCAATATCTCACCCCTGATTAAGGATAATTGAGCCAACTGACTGTTAACCCAACATTTGTGTGCAGAGTACAGAACAATTCATGATTGTGTTGTTCACATATCAGTATTGAACGGCTGAACATTTTAATAACCTTCACAAGACATGTACATGTAAGATCATGTAACAAGGAACAACAATATTGGTCATGCGTATTTTAGCCATTATTTATTAAGCATGTTCTCAATCAATTTAAATAAGGCCCTATGTATGCCACAAACTGTTGAAATCATAGATCGGAAACAAACAAAATACCCAACAAAATACCGATCTGTAAAACCACTGGACTGTACTAGACTAGAGTAAACCAATTTTCGAGTCCATGAAAAACTAACCTCATAGGTTAAGTGGATACTGCTACATTCTTCTGTGTGATTTATTGTACCCAGCTGTGTTCTAAATCTGTTCTTTTATGCCAGATAATCCCATATATATTTAATTCTCTTAAGTCTCTATATTGGCTCCAGCTGATAGAGCTGAAAAGGTCATCTTGTTTCTGAGTCTCTGGTTTCTGTAGCTGGATATGGAAGTCAGCATGCCTGTGTAACCTGACACATAATGCTTATAAATGTAATTAAATATTAATGTTTGAAAGATGAATAAAGTTACACATGTATTATACTTGTGTTTCGTTAAAATTTACAAATAAAAACATAGATTGATTGATTGATTGATTGATTTACACGTGGGTATTGCTGCTTTTGTGATTTTCTTATGTTAGTATGAACCTATTAAAAAATACATTTATTACTTTAAAAGATTTGGTAGGACCAACCACCTGTGGCAAAATGAAAATTTCATTATTCTTATACATGTACATGTCCATTTGGGCAATGCATGCAATTTTAACTTGACCAGCGGCCATAATTTTAATTTGCCCATGGACATAACAAATTTGTCTGAATAGATTGTACTTATTCCCATGCTTCAGACAAGTCAAGTGGGTTGTTCCCTAAACTTTTTCACCTGTGCTTGAAGTTTGATTCTTAGTCTTAAGACGCTTGCAGCCTGACCGCTGTATTCATTTACATAAGCAAATATTGATAATGTTACCTGCCTTTTGAAATCAGCTGTCAAAAACCTATCTAAAATTGTGAGATAAATTGATGGGTGTAAACAGTGTTATCTGGAATTTGGGCACCTTTTGGTTAACTTCAACTAATTTATTACCTAAATATCAGAAATGGTGTTGGATTTGTGTATTTGTTGTTCTGTGGTGTTTAAATGGTCCACTCGGCAAATTGGCTGGCCAGATAGTTAAAGAGTAGAATTGCTGTCCAATTGGTTGAAAATTAGTTGGAATTAAATTGGGTGATACACATTGACCTGGGCAACCATTTGGACATTACTTTCAAATTGTTAATAGTTTAAACCTCTTTATTTTAGCTTGATTTTGTGGAATGACAATGTTTCATCTGGACTTTTTTAGTCTCTGAAAACAAACTGCTGAACATCTGTGTATGAAATGTAAAGGTCGACAAATCTTTTTACTTGTTTAATTTTACTTAGTTACATTTCCTTGGTAGAGCGGCTAAGTTTGCCCAGGAAAAGTGTGAGTAGGTTAACTGACCACCGTCATATGACTGAAATACTGTTAAAAAACAGCAAACAAATCCAAACAAACAAAGAAACAGAAGTGAGTCTTGAGCAAAATCAAAGTGGCAAGCATGTTGTACAAGGAGGAAAGTTGAAGCAAAGTAACATAATATATGAGGCGCGTGGTGGGAAAACCGGACTTAATGCATGTGCGTAAAGTGTCGTCCCGGATTAGCCTATGCAGTCCGCACAGGCTAATCCAGGACAGCACTTTCTGCTTTTATCATATTTTCTGTTTCAATGAAGTCTCTTTAAACATAAATCCACTGTAGGCAGAAAGTGCCGTCCTGGATCAGCCCGTGCAGACTGAACAGGCTGATCCGGGACGACAATTTACGCACATGCATTCAGTCTGGTTTACCCACGACGCGCCTCATATGATGAATTTGATACTTGACAGAAACAACTGCATCAGTCAATGTTACATCAAGACATTTTGAGTAAGTTTTTTGTCTGAGTAAAATCACTTTGTTGAAACCTATTTATTTTTGTTTGATTGCATCGAATAGCACTGTTGTTTAAACCACTTTATATTAGTTTGATTGTGTCGAAAGCCAGTGTTGTTTAAACCAATTTATTTAAGCCTGATTGTGTCGAATGCCAGTGGCATTGTGTCACTTTAGAGTCTGTTTTCTGGGTAGAACCACTACTTGGTGTCTCAGTGAATTTTTTCTGCTATTTTTACTGCCGAGTAAAGGCAGTTTCCCCTTGGCAACAAACTTTCATTTTCCCCCTAAAATGACCAAATTTGTCCCCGAATACAAGACAAAATTTCCCATCAAGCTGGGTTGGTATTTCATTAGAAATTGACGACTTTTATTGCTTTTTACACTCAATATTATGCTGCAGCCAAAATCAGTGTTCAAGACAACAATAAAACGGTAATGGTACTACTGTACATAACTCGCACCTGAGTTTATAAGCAAAAACAATAGTTTAAAAAATGACTGATACCATGTATAAAAAACTTTAACTATTTTCCCCGTTTCGAGGTTTGTCTCGCTAAAATTCCCCTAGTTCAAAGGCACAGGTACATGTAGTTGTAAAAATTGCAAAACAAATCACTGCTGTCTTTGAGTTAGGATCAAACTCGTTATCTCCCAATCACGAGGCACACTTAGGTTATATCTATCGCACCATTGTGACAATATTTTATTTTAATAACTTTTATCAATAAAAAAGTGACCTTAAAAACATTAATAGGTTATATTGAAGTGGAAGCGTAAACAGTCTCTAAATGACTTGCTGATCTATCAAGTCGATAGACAAGATTGCTTCGAATGTTTAGTGACAAACAAACTCATTTAAATTAAATGTACCATTGTTTTGCGTCGCTACGCTAACTGCCGTTAACTTGAATTACATAATGATTATGACTTAAACATGCACTATATTTGTGTGTACGGTACTGTGAAAGTTACCGGTACTGTGAAAGTTACCACATTTATCAGCCTCATTCTGTTTCATAAATTAATGAAATTCTGCTTCTTGTAATGCAGACGAACACGTAGCTTGAAGTTGTGCACAATGTGCTTCATTCAGTTATTTCTTCAGTATTTTGAAAAAAGACTCAAAAATGTTTTTAAAAAGCAAAAATAAGACTTAAAATTCAACATCAACATTTTCTGTTTGTCTAGTATAAAAGCTGTTACAGTATTTCATGTATAAACCATTGGCTCCAGGTTCTTTTTGTCTAGTATCAAAGCTGTTCCAGTATTTCATGTATAAACCATTGGCTCCAGGTTCTTTTTGTCTAGTATCAAAACTGTTACAGTATTTCATGTACATGTATAAACCATTGACTCCAGGTTCTTTTTGTCTAGTATCAAAGCAGTTACAGTATTTCATGTATAAACCATTGGCTCCAGGTTCTTTTTGTCTAGTATCAAAGCAGTTACAGTATTTCATGTATAAACCATTGACTCCAGGTTCTTTTTGTCTAGTATCAAAGCAGTTACAGTATTTCATGTATAAACCATTGACTCCAGGTTCTTTTTGTCTAGTATCAAAGCAGTTACAGTATTTCATGTATAAACCATTGGCTCCAGGTTCTTTTTGTCTAGTATCAAAGCAGTTACAGTATTTCATGTATAAACCATTGGCTCCAGGTTCTTTTTGTCTAGTATCAAAGCAGTTACAGTATTTCATGTATAAACCATTGACTCCAGGTTCTTTTTGTCTAGTATCAAAGCAGTTACAGTATTTCATGTATAAACCATTGACTCCAGGTTCTTTTTGTCTAGTATCAAAACTGTTACAGTATTTCATGTATAAACCATTGGCTCCAGGTTCTTTTTGTCTAGTATCAAAGCAGTTACAGTATTTCATGTGTAAACCATTGGCTCCAGGTTCTTTTTGTCTAGTATCAAAGCAGTTACAGTATTTCATGTGTAAACCATTGGCTCCAGGTTCTTTTTGTCTAGTATCAAAGCAGTTACAGTATTTCATGTATAAACCATTGACTCCAGGTTCTTTTTGTCTAGTATCAAAACTGTTACAGTATTTCATGTGTAAACCATTGACTCCAGGTTCTTTTTGTCTAGTATCAAAGCAGTTACAGTATTTCATGTGTAAACCATTGACTCCAGGTTCTTTTTGTCTAGTATCAAAGCAGTTACAGTATTTCATGTGTAAACCATTGACTCCAGGTTCTTTTTGTCTAGTATCAAAGCAGTTACAGTATTTCATGTGTAAACCATTGACTCCAGGTTCTTTTTGTCTAGTATCAAAGCAGTTACAGTATTTCATATATAAACCATTGACTCCAGGTTCTTTTTGTCTAGTATCAAAGCAGTTACAGTATTTCATGTATAAACCATTGACTCCAGGTTCTTTTTGTCTAGTATCAAAGCAGTTACAGTATTTCATGTGTAAACCATTGACTCCAGGTTCTTTTTGTCTAGTATCAAAGCAGTTACAGTATTTCATGTGTAAACCATTGGCTCCAGGTTCTTTTTGTCTAGTATCAAAGCAGTTACAGTATTTCATGTGTAAACCATTGGCTCCAGGTTCTTTTTGTCTAGTATCAAAGCAGTTACAGTATTTCATATATAAACCATTGACTCCAGGTTCTTTTTGTCTAGTATCAAAGCAGTTACAGTATTTCATGTGTAAACCATTGGCTCCAGGTTCTTTTTGTCTAGTATCAAAGCAGTTACAGTATTTCATGTATAAACCATTGGCTCCAGGTTCTTTTTGTCTAGTATCAAAGCAGTTACAGTATTTCATATATAAACCATTGACTCCAGGTTCTTTTTGTCTAGTATCAAAGCAGTTACAGTATTTCATGTGTAAACCATTGACTCCAGGTTCTTTTTGTCTAGTATCAAAGCAGTTACAGTATTTCATGTGTAAACCATTGACTCCAGGTTCTTTTTGTCTAGTATCAAAGCAGTTACAGTATTTCATGTGTAAACCATTGACTCCAGGTTCTTTTTGTCTAGTATCAAAGCAGTTACAGTATTTCATGTGTAAACCATTGACTCCAGGTTCTTTTTGTCTAGTATCAAAGCAGTTACAGTATTTCATGTGTAAACCATTGACTCCAGGTTCTTTTTGTCTAGTATCAAAGCAGTTACAGTATTTCATGTGTAAACCATTGACTCCAGGTTCTTTTTGTCTAGTATCAAAGCAGTTACAGTATTTCATGTGTAAACCATTGACTCCAGGTTCTTTTTGTCTAGTATCAAAGCAGTTACAGTATTTCATGTGTAAACCATTGACTCCAGGTTCTTTTTGTCTAGTATCAAAGCAGTTACAGTATTTCATGTGTAAACCATTGGCTCCAGGTTCTTTTTGTCTAGTATCAAAGCAGTTACAGTATTTCATGTGTAAACCATTGACTCCAGGTTCTTTTTGTCTAGTATCAAAGCAGTTACAGTATTTCATGTGTAAACCATTGACTCCAGGTTCTTTTTGTCTAGTATCAAAGCAGTTACAGTATTTCATGTATAAACCATTGACTCCAGGTTCTTTTTGTCTAGTATCAAAGCAGTTACAGTATTTCATGTGTAAACCATTGACTCCAGGTTCTTTTTGTCTAGTATCAAAGCAGTTACAGTATTTCATGTATAAACCATTGGCTCCAGGTTCTTTTTGTCTAGTATCAAAGCAGTTACAGTATTTCATGTGTAAACCATTGACTCCAGGTTCTTTTTGTCTAGTATCAAAGCAGTTACAGTATTTCATGTGTAAACCATTGACTCCAGGTTCTTTTTGTCTAGTATCAAAGCAGTTACAGTATTTCATGTATAAACCATTGACTCCAGGTTCTTTTTGTCTAGTATCAAAGCAGTTACAGTATTTCATGTGTAAACCATTGACTCCAGGTTCTTTTTGTCTAGTATCAAAGCAGTTACAGTATTTCATGTGTAAACCATTGACTCCAGGTTCTTTTTGTCTAGTATCAAAGCAGTTACAGTATTTCATGTGTAAACCATTGGCTCCAGGTTCTTTTTGTCTAGTATCAAAGCAGTTACAGTATTTCATGTGTAAACCATTGGCTCCAGGTTCTTTTTGTCTAGTATCAAAGCAGTTACAGTATTTCATGTGTAAACCATTGACTCCAGGTTCTTTTTGTCTAGTATCAAAGCAGTTACAGTATTTCATGTGTAAACCATTGGCTCCAGGTTCTTTTTGTCTAGTATCAAAGCAGTTACAGTATTTCATGTGTAAACCATTGGCTCCAGGTTCTTTTTGTCTAGTATCAAAGCAGTTACAGTATTTCATGTGTAAACCATTGACTCCAGGTTCTTTTTGTCTAGTATCAAAGCAGTTACAGTATTTCATGTGTAAACCATTGACTCCAGGTTCTTTTTGTCTAGTATCAAAGCAGTTACAGTATTTCATGTGTAAACCATTGGCTCCAGGTTCTTTTTGTCTAGTATCAAAGCAGTTACAGTATTTCATGTGTAAACCATTGACTCCAGGTTCTTTTTGTCTAGTATCAAAGCAGTTACAGTATTTCATGTGTAAACCATTGACTCCAGGTTCTTTTTGTCTAGTATCAAAGCAGTTACAGTATTTCATGTGTAAACCATTGGCTCCAGGTACCATGCATAATAAGCCCTTTATTTGGTAAATTTTTCAAATGCGCGTTAGCGTTCACAGTCTTTGAAGTAACACACTTGCCCAAAGCCCGTGACAAGTACAAATGTATTCGGGCAATTTAAAAAATGTTGACCGGTCTGCCCGAAAGGGCAAGTAAATGACAGATGCAAAATGAATGAAATTAACGAATCATGTATCAAAAATACAACAATGTATATTCAGAATTGTTTCCTTTTAAATATATCATCATCTGATTTTCTTTCCATTTTCCTGACTGCATAAATCACTATTATTTGAATTGTTTATGTAATTTCTAGGTTTCATTTCCTAATTTCGGACAAGTTCAGGTAGATTCGGGCAAGTTGAAATTGTATGGCTTATGCCCCAATGGGCAAGTCGTTCCAAAATATTATTGTGAAGACTTTCGGTCATCATTAGAATTGTTCTTACTTTAGATTTCAAGACTGGCTACGCCCTGATTAAATGGCCGAGCAGTTAAGTTTGTTTAGTATAATACGCAGGCAGATTTATGATTATAGGACCTTGACTTTCACGTGGACATAATGAGGGACTGTGTTGAATGCATTCATCTTATCAGCATTTATTATTGCTCATTTTAGGCTGTGGACCCAGTCTCATTTATTTGGAAATATCGTGGTGTCCTGATTACATAGGATTTTGTTTGCATACATCTGGAGAGAAGAACAGGGTTGTTAACCTTATCAGATCTCTTGTTAAAATTGAGTGTTCTCATTACAGGTATTCAAATAAAATCATGCTTGATTTTTTTTTTGGTGTTTAATGTTTGCACTGATAGGCTTGATAGAAATGGAGTGATATTTGCACAGAGCTCTTAAGGTCTCACAAGGTATTCGTAATTTGTGGCACAAGTCTGCCTTAATTTTCACATTGATCTTTTTATAGCTTTTGATAGTTTGTTAGAAAATTATAAAACATTTAAGAGCCATTTAGTGTTTTTTTTATGTTTTGAGGGTTGAGTGTAAAACTTTGTAATCTGCTTAACACTTCTATATGAGATACAATATAGAAATGTATATACCATATACAATATCCAGCCCATCCCTGGATTTGTAATCTTTGCAACATGCATTGTAATTACATGTAACAAGTTTGTAAGTACATTATAATTATACTTGAACATTTTATATATATTTTAATGCAAGGTGCATTAATTAATGACATTTAGATGCATTTATTTATCCAGTTTATTATGAAAAAATTAGACATTAAATATATCAGAATTAATGATTTCAATGCATTTGTTGCCTTTTACACTATGACCTGTACAAAGAAGCAAGAAGTAATTGAAGTAAAGTACATTCTGTCAGAGTCAAATTCATGATTACAATATTGATATAATAACATGTAATTTTTAATTGAATTGATGCAACTTTTAACTATTAGTTTTAAGATAAACTGGATATGCAATATATTATTTTAGAAAATCAAACATATCAAGAACATTAGCATAATAAGCATAATAAAATAGCAATGATAAACTTCACAAATAGCGTTTATCTCAAAATTACACAAAAGCTTCTGAAATACTCATATTTGTTTTATGATGCATCACAAAAAATACATGTTTTCGCTGTTTGGTAATGATGCATGACACTGTCGTCGTCTCAAGGTTACAATTCATGCAGGTAAACATTTTGCAAACATGCAAAAACGTAATGCTACATGGTTACATAACTATGTTCTATTTCAATAATGGGTGAGCATTTTATACCCCTGTTTGAAAAATGGGTCATATTATGGGTACCCAAGCGGGCGAGCAGGTGGGCGTTGAGAGATCTTTGTCCGGAACATAACTTTGTCCAGCATGGATGGATTTTTAAATAACTTGGCAGAAGTGATAAGCATGGTGAGTATCGAATGCAAGAACTAGGTCCCTAGGTCAAAGTTCAAGGTCACAATTCAAGGTCAGATGTCAAATATAAGAATTCTATCCTTACCACTTTGTCTGAAGCATATCTCTGTCTATCATGGATGGATTTTCTCTCTTGAGTCATTCCATCTAAACCCCTAAAAATGCTCCATTGATGGGCGTATCTTTGAGACAATGGCACTCTTGTTACTCGTAATTGTAGATATGGTAAATATTAAAAATTGTACATACCAGGGTTTGCTATACAACACGGGAGGCGATATCTCATATTTCCTTACTTGTTGGTTTTTTAAAATGCTTTTTGTAAGTTGTCCGTAAAGCACAATTTACGAGGGATGATAAAAAATAATGTAGATTTTTTTCATATTTTTAGACATATAATTATTTCATAGAAAAAAAGTGCATTGCAATACACTGGAATATATATTGCATCAATTTACAAAATTTAAGCGATTTTACTCTTCTCTGTTAAAAATGGCAGGCATTTAAGAGAAGTCACTATAGGCAACCCGGAGCACGTCAGGTGGAATTCAATGACGTCGTTAACGTCATTTACTTAGGGAAGATTTGGCACGAAGGAAATGTTCTTGTTTCAATATTATTATTTAACTATTATTCAATATTATCTTATCAATGATTCTTATGTTGGGATCTCGGTAAAGAGGCCTTTCTCCTCATGGTCTTGAGGCAATATGATAACGTGTCTCGCATACACTTGTACAGAGCGCTTTATGGCGTTTTGAATACCAATATATAAAATATATTTTAAAACATTCTGGATTTTAAGTATGTCTGATTACATTACACATTTAGCATATAAACGTTAATAATGTTAACATATGCATACATTATTTTACTGAATCAAGAAAGGAAATTCCTGTTAGAAATATTTAAAATAAAATAAAATAATATTTACGTCTTATTTGAAATCTGCATGTACACTGGAACTTAAAATAATTATGTCATTTGTCATTGACATTTTCTACTTATTTCTTACTTATGAACATTCATGAATCATGGAGAAATAAACCAAGGGAGACATTTCTCATAGCTACCTGACTATTGACTGTCCGTGCTGATCAAGCTAATTTAAGCTGATTGACGTCGTCATCGTCGCGTCTTTTTTCCTTATCCATTCATGTCTCAATGCTTACAATGCCATCTGAAAATTCTATTGCACTATGTAAAAACATGTGCCCTACTCAAAAGCTGTATTCTCTGCGGTTTGTTGATAAATCATATGTCTGCCTAGATGATTTACAAATATCTTTATTTGATTTAATTACCACCCGAATTTAGAGTTGATCTCACAATTACATTTTTTCTCAATGGACCTTGTGCATCACCGTCATATCAATATTGATTTTATTAATAGGCAATCTTAAAATGAAGCCAACTTTTGGTATGATGTCAATGTATGTTTGTCTGACATTATACTAATTTTTTTTTAAGTAAGTATACTTATTTCGTACAGAATTTAAGATCCATTTACTTGTTTTGATGCAAATAAATGGCGTGCTCCGCTTAACGGTTACCATGGTTATATTATCAAATAGATTAGGCGCGTAACAAATTAATTTAACAATATTACTTGATAAACATGTTCCATTTGAATCCCCATTCATTTTGATATAGGTTTTATTCAATTAAGTTTATTTAGTTGTAAACAATATAAAAAGTCTTCATTATTTTTGAACATCCCTCGTATTTAGTAAATTCTGTAATTTTTTCATTTGTTCATTCATGCTCTCGGATGGCCGGGACAATACGGACAATTGATTTTGCCACCCCTGTACAATACAAATTTGGATTGTACATGCATAAAGTGGGCTCTTTTAAGGACTTTAATTCAGAGGTTTGAGATGGGGTCTAGGTTCTTTGGGGATAATATCACAATAAATTTGGTAACGGGAAACAAAACAATCGAGGTGTAAATTCAGCTTTTATAAGGCCCATGCTTCTTGTAAATAAGATTTGTTTAAAAGTCATGCACTTTTGTAACAGTTTTTGTTGTAATTGTGTAAAAGCAAATTTAAGTAATGGTTGGATTTTGAATTGTAAACACAGTTACTTGTAAAGACAGGTTCACTGCATTTTATGTATGGTATGCTTTGAACATTGCTTTTATTTACTGGAGTTCAACAACATACATGTATACCATAAGCTAAGGGCATGCACTTCTAGAGTTTGCCCTCAAAATCATGCTAGTAATAAAACTGAATATCACATTGATAACCCAGACTGCTATTAGAGACTTTATGGTCTGTAAATTATACCACAAAATATATAAAGTGCCTGCAACACCTGTACAGTGATTAAAATCATGCTATATAATCTAACTTTTTCACAGTTCTGATCGAAAAACATACAGCCAGGAAAATATGTGTCAGAAATTCTTTCCAGTTGATAAGTTCTTTCTATGTTATTGTCCCAGGAAAATATATGCCAGTATTTATAGCTGTTCTTGTCATGTTATCCTGTATCATCCTTGTGGAATTTACCAGAACTTAAACTATGGTTAGGCGTAAAAAATAAGTTTGTTTGAAACTTTCAGGTTACATGCCCAAACAAAATAGGGTAGAGGTAGGAATTTATTTTTTATTTTGTTTTTATTTGGTAAATGATCAACTTGAAGGTTCCTTAACTGAATAAATATTCAAAACATATTTGTAATATCCTTGAACATTGTTTTGAAGTGGTTGCTATCAAAACAAAACACTTATTTCTCCTAAAAACATTTAATTATTGGAAAAAAGTTAAATATCTGACAAACTCTATAAAATGTTCTAGGGTCAGGGGAATTTTTTATTGTAGTTTGGGTAACCTGAAACAAACATGTTTTTCTTTACGCCTTAATACATTTATAAGTGGCGGTGTCCACACAATACATGAAGTACATCTACAAAAACAACACATAAATACATTTGAGGTGTGCCATGGAAAAACCGGGCTTCATGCATTTGCATAAAGTGTCGTCCCGTCCCGTATTAACCTATGCAGTCTGAACAGGCTAATCTGGGATGACACTTTCACCTGCAATGGATTTATGTGTATTACAATTACATGGCATTTATATAGCGCACAAATGTTTAAGAGAGACATTCTTGAAACAGAAAATACCATAAAAGCGGAAAGTGTCATCCTGGATTAGCCTGTGCGGACTGCACAGGCTAATCCGGGACGACACTTTACGCACATGCATTAAGCCCGGTTTTCCTACAACAGGCCTCATTTCAAATTTGAAGATTGTTACAGCAAGATACACTCTGCTACATTTACATTGGTAATGTTTTTTTGTTTTTTTTAAATGATAGATGTAAGGAAACTACCGGTAGTAATCACTCAAAGAGCGCAGAGCTCAGCCAACATAGCCTGAACATTTGCCCTATCTCGCAATAATAAAGAATCTTTGACACAATGCATGGATCCAGATGGTGATCCAGATCATCTTCGAATTCTGAACATTTGTTCCTTGGCCCTAAATTGTTTCAGAAAATTTCATGCAAATCTGTGGAGAACTTTCTGCATAAAACTGTTTTTGAACAGACAGACACAAACAATCTGTCATGCGAAGTACCAGGGCTTTTTTTCACTATTTTGGGAATAATTATGACCTAATTACTCATGACATTGGGAATTTTAGCGTCAATTGGGAAAAACTGGGAAAAAGTATAATAGTTTGATTAATAAAATTTGAATAATTATAGATACACGACATAAAATAGAATGTTATGAACAAAAACAAATAAGTAAAACAGTTATTGCAACTTTAACAGTCTTTATTTCTACACTGAACACCTCTTATTTGCTGACATATGAAAGTCAAACCATCAATAGGGAATAGATTTGGGAAAAAGGGATACTTTTTGCCATTGGGAATATGACCTAATAACGGCTATAAAATTAGCCAAAAAAAAAGTCCTGAGTACACATGCAGTAGCTGTTGCCTGCCGAGAGATTTTGCAGGGTATGTGTACAATTGATGGCTGATGATGAGTGATGCGGAGTAATTATAATTTATTAATATTCGTGCAGCACACAGTTCTACTCCTTGTTGACTCGTAGAGACTCTGCGAATTGCAAAGTATGTTTGTTATCACGTGACCCATACTGTATGTACTCCTCAGAACAAGCAGGCAAGGCATAGAGACAAGAAAGATGTAAAGCTTTTCTAGAGTTTTAGCATTTGCGTGCATTAAATGAATAGTTACCTGTTTGTTTATGTAATTTCGAAGAAATTGTGTTATATATTAAAGAAAAATGTTCAACATTCTAGTGTCATCTAGTATCTGTAGTAACCAATATATCAAATTTGACATTGTCTTGTTATAGGTCAAGGTCAGACCAAGGCTTCTAAGCGTCGAGAGACAAATGGGGAGCAGGGACCGTCTCCAAAAAAGGAAGCCAAGAAATCTCCAAAGAAACCAAGGTCGTCAAGGTCACCCAGCACAGACTCTCCTTCCAAAGGTGAAGGTCGAATGCAGATAGAAGATCGAGAAGAGTCGCTACCACGACACAAAGGTCGGGGGTCAAGGTCATCACCGATTAAGAACTCAAAAGACTTGAATGTGGACAGAGGTGCATTGGATAGTAGTAAACAAATAGAATCTCCCCCGAAACCAAAGCGGACTTTTGAGGTGGACTTTGTTGAGCCAGAAAAGGAAAATGTGCCTGAACTAGATGGAATGGATATTTTAAATGTTTCAGAAATACGCAATATGGATACTAGTCAAAGCCCAGTCAAAGTAAACGGACACGAACAAATTTTAACGCCTGTTAAAGCTAGTGATTTGAATCGTCCCCCGCAGGCGACGTCCACCCCTGCTCCCAATGGAATTTTAATCACTGGCAGAGGAGGCCATTCCAGTGAGTAGTCATTTTGTTTTTCATTTATGAAATATTGTATTTCTTATATTAATGAAGTTTATGGATCCATCTTGTTGAACTCTAGCCTACAGATCGAGACTGGATCCACATATAGCTCCAGGGACGTCTTCCTCCCAAAATGTCTTTAAAAACATGCACTTCCCCCTGTACAAGGATTATTGTTCCCCTTTACAAACTTTTTGGGTAATCTGGTCTTTTTTAAAGCCATTTTTGGGGCTGAAATTCGGCCCCATTCCCCTAATGAAAAAGTATATATATTTCTTTTATTTTAACCTTAAAATGTCCCCCAGAATTGTTCTTTTATGTAGATAATTTTTTGACCGAAATCAGACAGAATTTGCCAAGATAGAGGAATTTTTGTGAACAATGTACATGTAACAATTAATGTATGTGTATATGACATAGTAGATGTATAATAATATTCTATAATGTTTAATAATGATTTTACAAAGTTCCCGAAAATTCCTCTTTGACCGTTTAATAACCCTCTTCAAAGGAATCACCACCTTCTGAAACCTCTAAAAAGGGCTGGTAATAAAAAATATTACTTAAAAAAAAAGGCCCCAGAAATTCATTTGTGTATAATGCATATACCAGTCGATCCTTTGTTTTCTCTGTATAGTTCAAAGCCGGGCCGGCAAGCTCAGTGGGTAGAGCGCTGGACTACAAATTCGAGGGTCGCAGGTTCTATTCCCAGCCCGGCCACATAACTTGTGTGGGTATTGGTCATGAAATTATTTCTACGGCCATTCTCCCCCTACCTCTGATTCACGTAGGGCAGTTGTCAGTTACTGGCATAAGTATGTGCACTTAGTACTGGTAAACCAGTTACCCAGGAAAAGTGTGAGTAGGTTAACTGAATGCCGTTATATGACTGAAATACTGTTGAATTTGGCAAAAAATCCAAACAAACAAACAAACAAACTGTATAGTTCAAAGTTGTTCTGATATAGTGCATGGGCTTTACTTGACCAAAAAATGTTTGATACATCTGCTGAAGATAGTCTTGGCAGAAATCTGATTGGAATCTTAATTGAGTATGTGTTACATGAGGTTCTCATGGACATAAACTTGTAGTTTCTTAATCATTGTCAGAAATCCTCTTGCTTTGGATGACAAACATATTGATGAACAAAATGATAGAAAATGGCATCTGTCTGAAAATACATGTGTTCTTATTGTACAGCTCAATTGGAACAAATATTTAAAGGGACTATGCCATTGAAAGGGGCTCAAGGGGGCAATTTCTTTAAAAAATCTGAAATTTAGATATTAATACTGGCATAAAAATAATGGTTAAAACAGGGTATATATAATGGGAAAAGTGTGTACACTTTCTGAGATAAAAATGAAATTATAATATGGGTTCTGTTTGTTTGGCCCTTTTCCTGTTTACATTTTGATGTCAGAATTGTAAGCATTTTGTATAACCATACAGTGATTTTTTTCCTTGTTTCCCCTTGCCAATAAACCTCCATTTTTCCCCTAAAATGACCCAATTTTCCCCCAAAATAAGAAGCATTTTATCCTCAGACTGGGTTGGTATTTCAACCAAAAATTGACGAAACTTGATTGCTTCTTTACACACGATATTGGTTGCAAATATACCGAAAATCAGCGTTCGATACATCGCTAAAAACAGTTCTGGTACTACCGTGTATAAAATCTGGTAAACATTTGCAGCTGATTTTGCCACTTCTGTTGATATTGACCAGTAGATACTTGTCAATCAAGGATTGAGCTGACCAATTACGGGTTTATATTTCAGTGGTAAAAAAAGCACATGGTTGCATAATCCAATCGATTTCCTTAAAACCCTTGGACAAACAACCTTGGACGAATAGAAAGGCGGAGCGCTAAATTTCTGTCTACTGGTTAATTGCATTGCACTGTTTTTGTCTGCGTTAGTTTAATGATGATATTCTGTAATATTACACTAATTTAATCAAAACGTAATTTACAGTAAGTAAATTTAAAAAACGCACACATAATTACCTTATGCATGAAACACGTGTTTATCCAACTATAATTAAATCCTTTAAATAATCCAGACAATGTTTAGTACGTCACCCAGAAATTAAATATCCAATTTATCCAATGCAACAAAACAGCCGTTTGGAATTTTTAGTCCTTGATATTTCCCTTTGAACGCTTATGCATTAATGCTGTATCGACAGCGCTTGCTTTGTTCAGGTACAGTACTAAGTAGCATCAATCGATGCTTTTTGACACCGACCACGTGCTCAGCGTGTTACACGCTTTACAGGTACAAACTGCTAGACAATAGTGGCAAATTCGGCTGTCACATCAAAGCCATTTGAAGTAAAACCGACACCGTTGCTATGGGTGTTGCTAACGGCTTGCAGATTTTGAAGCCCGGTTAATTGATGACGTCACGCTGTCATTCTGTAGTTTAAACAGATTATATTAATCGAATCGCATTTTTGAAGGATTTTATTATTTGTTCAATTTGGAAATATTTTTGCAATTTTTTATAATGCAGTGTTTATTTGTTTAATAAACATCATGAATTAATTATGAACAAAATATGATGAATATATTACGATTTTTTAAATAGAATAAAACACCTTCATTTTTTAAAATTCTTACCATGTATAATGTGCACCGCATTTTAATAGCCAAATTCTGGCGTAAAAAGTTTATCTCTAATGGCCACCCCACATACTATGAAGAGAAACAGGCTAACCCAAGGTCATCTAGATGCCACTATGAGGATTTGCCACCACCAAAGACACCTCACAGATGAAGATCTTGAACAATTCCTTAACAAATTCAATGGCCATAAAACAAGACAACTAGCATTGCAACTCAGCAATTGCCCTCAGAAATCTGACTCTTGTGTTCATCATTCAAATATTGTAAAATTTAAATGAATTTTTTTTGCTGTGACAATCAAGTAACTCTAATTGATATCAGTTTTACATTTTTTGGTTCAACTTTAATATAGGAATAATGAAACTCCAGAGACATCATCTGAAGAGAAACACTTATTACCATCCTTTAGTCCTTTATTTGAGGCAATTGACCAATTGCCTATACTAGAATTATCTTACTTTAAGAATCGTATCATCTGATGATCATCTGTTAAAGGTGTGCACGCAGTCACTGCAGTATAAAAAGTTAAATATATCAGTAGAAAAATAAAAATATAAAATGTTCATAGTTGACAATTTAGAATATAAAAAAGCTACTATTTTCCCCATTTTGAGGTTTGTCGCGCTAAAATTCCCCTAGTTCAAAGCCACAGGTAGTTGTAAAAATTCAAAAAAAAAATCACTGCCATAAGTCCATAGTTAACAAACGACTCCTTACCAAGCATGATAGCGCAGTTGGTTAAAGTGCTGTCTACAGGCATTTCTTCGTATGGCTCTTAGTCGTGAGTTCGATACCCACTTCGGGTTTTTATTTTTTCAGGTTTTTGTGCAACTTGTTTTTATCAAATATCTTATTGTGTATTATATTATTTTTTAATTATTTAATGCACATGTCTTAGTAATGCGCATTTCTATCAAATAATATCATTTATAATGCAATAGGAAGCCATTTCTTGGTTGACATAGTCCGTTTAACTGCCGTCACAAAGTTTGCTTGGCAAATCTACAGGGAGTTGTGGTGGTTGATACCTGCCCTTCAATTTGCGCGGCACAACTCCTGAGTGTGTTCTCTCGGATGCTAGAGGCTGAGGGACCCCAAATAATTGTGTGATGATATTTTGTGAAGTACAGTACAGCTCACGCGAAACCAACAAATTCCGCGATCCGCGGCGTTCAAAGGCAGCGAGTCGACGCGGAGTCTACCATCGTAGCCGCGTTTGTTCGCCGAGGAAATCCGTGTCTATTCGCCGAGACAATCCGCGTCTGTTTGCCGCGGCAATCCGCGTCTGTTCGCCGCGGCAATCCGCGTCTGTTCACCGAGGAAATCCGCGACATGATGCCGAGGCATCCCGCGTATCATCTTGTTAAATAATTCAATTACATGTACATGTATATTCCGAAACAATTACTTTTACTGTGTTGTTGTTTTCAAAGTACAGTGTACGTAAAACTTGCCGTAATTCGATTTAAAACCCGTTTTTGTGACATTCTCAAGTGATACATAAAATTTACATTTTTATATTGTTGCAGTTGTTGTGATATCAATATTTTCTGTGGTAAAATTTTGTGTTATGAAAAAATATATAGCATTTGGCACCAGTTCACAATAATCTAATTGTTATAAGTGTATTATTTGGTAAATTTATGTCACGTAAAAATTATTATAGATTTTCGACACCGACTGCTAAAAATAACTTTGTTACTAGGCGTTCGCTACAGCGTACACGTGTTTTTTGCTCCGAATTAGTATTGGGGAATATAGTATAGAAATTTCATCATTTCTAAAAATAATTCAAGAACGCGCATTACTATTCATGTGAACTTTACAATCCGCAAATGACAAAGCAGATATACAGATAACGCGAGGTCAGCGTGTCAGCCGAAATTCAGTGGGTGGAGCGTCATTGTCGACAAAGTCGGCGTTTTATAAATTGATCGTTTTGCAACTGATATTGATCAAGATACGAAACTTATATCAGAGGGCAATTTAATTTGCTTTAAGTTGGTGTTAATACTTATTTTGACATGATGAACTTTTAAAATGTAAATACAAGACGTGCAGGACGCAAAGTAGCCGTTTTCGCACATAGATGTTGTTTTCGCCAACATGTTTGAGCTGAGATAATTAGCAGTTTGAAGCCACGTCAAGAACCAAGATTTAATTGTACCAATAACTTTAAATGTTGTTTTGTTAGCGATGACAATTATCTCCTAATTATAACATATTGTTTGAACATGCCTATATGCAGACAGTACAGTTACACACTATACATGTACATTGTACATGTATAAAGTGTAAAATTTCTCCTCGGTGTCCCGCCGCGTGAATGGACACGGCGGCAATCCGCGGATCGATGCCGAGTGCCTCGGCGATTCGCCGTGGCGTGCGGCATTTCGCCGCGGCGATTTGCCGCGGTAGAAAAATTATGTCCGCGGCGTAGCCGAGTGTTTTGTTGCCTCGGCGATTCGCCGTGGCGTGCGGCATTTCGCCGCGGCGATTCGCCGCGGTAGAAAAATAATGTCCGCGGCGTAGCCGAGTGTTTTATTGGTTTCGCGTGAGCTGTACTGTATGTCGGTCTGCAATGAGTACTCGTGTACCAAACTCTGGTAATCACGATAATTGTTTCATAATTTTTGGCTCAAATGAACGCTCCAACTGTAGAGAAAACAGTATTTAATGTGTATTTTATTTGTATTCACATTGAAAGCTGGAATATTTGCCATTGACATCTTGGTTAACGCTAACAAATTAAAATTAGAAGCGCAATTTTTCAATTTTGAAGTGATTTCCCCATATAATTTGAAGATAAACCTCAATTTCATATAATTTCTGAAATTTTAGTTGCCTTAATTGGCTATTTTGGTTACTGTTAACACTTCTTGATATATTCGAGCTCTTAAAGTGGTTATTTCAAGCTTGAATGATGTTTATCTGATTTAACTCAGTATTGGGTATCACAGTTTTCCCTATAACAATCGAAGACGGGTATGAGTATCGAAGAACGGTATCAGTATCGAAGAACGGTATCAGTATCGAAGAACGGTATGAGTATCGAAGAACGGTATCAGTATCGAAGAACGGTATGAGTATCGAAGAACGGTATCAGTATCGAAGACGGGTATCAGTATCGAAGAACGGTATCAGTATCGAAGAACGGTATCAGTATCGAAGAACGGTATCAGTATCGAAGAACGGTATCAGTATCGAAGAACGGTATCAGTATCGAAGAACGGTATCAGTATCGAAGAACGGTATCAGTATCGAAGAACGGTATGAGTATCGAAGAACGGTATCAGTATCGAAGAACGGTATCAGTATCGAAGAACGGTATCAGTATCGAAGAACGGTATCAGTATCGAAGAACGGTATCAATATCGAAGAACGGTATCAATATCGTAAGACGGGTATCAGTATCGAAGAACGGTATCAGTATCGAAGAACGGTATCAGTATCGAAGAACGGTATCAGTATCGAAGACGGGTATCAGTATCGTACAACACATAATACATTGAAATGAAAACCATGAATTAACACAATTATGCAATTATGGGACACCTGGTAGACGTTTAACGATATGTAATCGATAACACAGTCTTTGATCAAACATTTTTCAATTTCTTGCCTGAAACATGAAATTCGTTAAATAGCAAACAGATTTATTAAAATTTCTATACTTTGTACTTTGCCAGTTTACGTGCCCTGAGCTTTGGGCAAGTTGGTTAGCATGATTACTGATGGCAAATACATTTTTTTGTTGATTATGTTAACATTCATATTCATGAACTATAACAAATACAGAAAGTACTGAATATGCGACATGAGTATACACAGAAGTTTTCATTGCAATGAATACACAGGCATAATTATTATAATTAAAGTCATAATCAGCCCTGTCCAATCTCTTTAAAATCATCTTCAGTCTGACGCTATTATATTATCCGCTGACTGGATCAGATGGATCTGATGACTTCGCATAAGGGGTCATGTTCAGATTACCTTTTCAGGAGCCAATCAAACTGTTGCCTTCAAAATGTTGTGGAATAACTTCATATATAAACAACATATACTATGCACGAAATTAACGTGAACTTTGGATGTAAACTGGTCTAAGATACCAATATATCCATTGTTATCTATGTGAAAATTAAATGTAAATGATTTAGTCCCGAGGATCTGGTGGAAATGCATCATTTTTTCAGAAACCGTGGCTATGCATTGTTGTGCAAAAGGCAATTTCATTGGGCGCAGCAGGGCTGATATTTTATTGTTTGAAAGGTCATCATTTTGGATGTGACCTGTTATACCATGTCTCCAGATCCTAACAATGATAGTATTAGATTTTTATGAGATTTCAGCCCTATCATATTGTTTGGGGAGAGGAAGGCTAATTAATGTGTACTCATCATGATGTAATCTAGCTCTTAGATAAAACTGTAACAACATAATTAAGAACAGTTGTTTCTGCTTAGGCTTATCAGTTTCAGGTTAATGGTATTGTCTAGATAGAGGATTAAGGGATATTGGGTGCCTAGGAATTCTGTCTATTAATCTTGTAGTGTTATTTTCAGGGGAAGGGGAAAATGTGGCAGAATTCATAATAAGGGAAAAAAGGTTTGGGTTGGAGAAATGCTCAAAGGTTTGAAAAGTAAAGAAATAAAGCCAAAATTTAAAGTTGACATGTCAAGTCAAATACATGAACAGCTGATAGATAAATATTATGCTGCCGACCCCTAATTTGAAGATGGCGGGATTTATTGGTTTGCAATGTCCGTCAGTCTATCTGGTCAGTCCATACCTAGTTATTGTATCTGTGCTGTCGATTTTGCTTCTACCCTCAATACAACCTCTTGCAGAGATTTAACTGTGTCCCAGCATAGCTCATTGAATCCCTGGGGGCATGAAGTTCCACATAACCATAGGCAAACACAAAATAAAATCATGGACAAGCACATGATAAAAATGTGGACAATGTAAAATCCTTGGGTTGTTACTTGTATGTTTACTTTATTTATTTATTTATTTTTATTTTTCATTTTAACTAGTAGTGTATTTACCTGGACCAATAATGCAAAATGTCTGTGTCATTGTTATAAAATACCGTAATCTTACATATTTTGGGGGGAAAATAAAAATCTGAATATAATACGCATAGAAAAATGAGGTGTCTGTTCATAATGCTTTTGTATGTCAGTACACAAGTCATTAGTGGCTTACACAATTATATGACCTTTCAATGGGAATACCCCCGCCCCGATTGGATGTCAATTGCAGGATATCTTTAAATAGAAACATATCCCAAAATGCACTTGATACTTCCAAAAAAATGACGAACATTTGTGTTTATGTAATTCTTAAACACATTTAGCGTCAATATTGGCCAGAATTTGCTTTTAAAAATGGAAGTCGTGAATATACGGGATTATCGGGTAATGGATAGAGACAAAAAAAGTCGTATGTATCCAGTAATTGATATGGTCGGGTTAATACATACCAATGGGGGAAAGGGCTTAGCGCATATTTGGATAGAAATGTTCACGTAAACTTTACATTCAAGTATAATACGCCATATAAAATTTTCGGGTAAAGAAGTGCGTATTATATTCGTAAGATTACGGTAAAAAGGATAAAATTGAAATTTTGTAAAAAATAAATCGTCAATTTCCTCATGATCATCTCCCCTAAAAACTTCCATTTCTGTAAGTTTTTTAATCGTGGTGGCAGTGGTATTACTGAAGAGTAACAATGGGGAAGTAACCACTGCAAGGAGTTTGTACTCAATATTTTCGGAGGGTTATTATACTGTGGGTTAGATAAGCCTTTACTGTCAATTAAATGTGATTATGTGTGTTATGATTAGAAACAGATGTGGAGAGAAAGAGTAGGGATAGTACTTTTATTTTGGCAGCTCGTTCTGGCGTGTTACTAATACAACAAAAAATTTGCAAGACATTTCTTGGTTAATTTGTTTAATAATCTTTCTGCACTGGAGCTAATTTACCAGAGTATGACTGTAACAACTTTTTGTTGTGGGTCACAATGATTCATTCTGTTATGCGTCTCACTTTTGAGACAAAATGTGAGGCGCGTCGTGGAAAAACCGGACTTAATGCATGTGCGTAAAGTGTCGTCCCGGACTAGACTGTGCAGTCCGCACAGGCTAATCCGGGATGGCATTTTCCGCTTTTATGGTATTTTCTGTTTCAAGGAAGTCTCTTATAAACATATATCCACTGTAGGCGGAAAGTGCCGTCCTGGATTAGCCTGTGCGGACTGCGCATGCTTATCCGGGAGGACACTTTACGCACACGCATTAAGTCCGGTTTTCCCATGACACGCCGCATATTTAGTATGTGTCTGTCTGTGTGTGTGTTGCCACATAAATGTCAGATATATATTTTCTCATGTTCAGTGAATGTTCAGCTGTTTACTTCCACAATATTGTTGATGGTAATTATAATTATTGTGAACATGTTGAAATACTAGTGGGCAATGATACAGTCGGTTTGAAATTACGGTAGTAAAATCTAGTTGAGTGATAGAATAAGGTTAAATTTTACCTATTAAATGTATGCGTCCTACATTCAGGGGGGGGAGGGGCTTTGTACTTAAATGGGGACAGAAGTGTAGGATAATAATTATAATAGTCTTATGCAAGAACAGATGGGGCCCATATACGACCTCAGATGTAAACAATAAGAGTTCTGGGATTATAATGGGCATTTGGTTATGGTAATCTAACAGTAAAACCATGGTTTATCATGTCCAAAGACATGGTCTAGCTTTTATTCACACATCTTTGACCATTTTTGAAACATGGTTTGACCAGAATCATAAGTGTGTATGGAACATTGCCATATCAGGCTGGAACATGGTTACAAGAAATTCTTCAATGACTATGTTATGACATTAAGTTGTGGTACCAATTTCAAACTGATTTGACCATGGTCAACAGTTCTACATAACAGTATCAAATGGATACAAGGCTTATGGTCAATACTGGGTTAAATCTTATGGTCAATACTGGATGTACAAGATTTATAACTATATCTGCATTATTAATGGAGTTATTACCCTTTGTCAGTTTTCTTTGTCCAGCAATTTTCTGAAAACCTACAGTAGGGATTGACCTCAAACTTCATACATTAATAGATGTTTGTTAGGTGGAGTGCAGTGCATAAGAATTATTACCCTAGATGCATTACTTATGGAGTTATTCCCCTTTGTCAATTTTCCTTGTCCGTTTATGTTCTCAAAAACTACTGGAGGGATTGACCTCTGGAGCGACAAAGCTTGTGAATATATAATTATATACAGATTTGTCCTCATAGCCTGACTTCATTTAAATATCATAATGTGCGTATTTACACAATTTCTTTCCCCAGTTTAACTACTACATTTTTCACCTCAAAACTACATGACATTGCTTGTATCAATATCCGTGTGAAAAAGCGACATGTGGTATGTATTTGAGCAATGACAGTGGCAGGTCTGTTATATTTACCAAGTAAATGCACTTGAATCAGTGTTAATGAAAGTCATGGTTATGATACATGTAATGGCTTTTGATGGTAGACCATGGTAGTCCATGGTCAGCAGTCAAATACCATGTTGTCCATGGTGTAATTACTAATTAGGGCTCCGCAAATTATTTGCAGATGCCCTATAGTAATCACCCTGTCCGTACGTCTGTACGTCCATCCGCATGTTTAGCTCACCTGAGCAAGAAGCTGTTGGTATAGGGGGACTCACTGTCTGCGTCAACAACTGGGCACACAGATGCAATAGAGACTTCACTTTTCATGCAATATTGGCCAAACTTTGTGTATGACCATAAAATCTCGGCGAAGTTCAATAACGGGCCAGAACGGGACCTATGATCACCAACCCATTCTTTGACTTAAGAATAAAGAACAGACTTAGACTCAATAAATAATGCTTGTGTGTTTGCGAATATGCTGGGTTCCATTGCTGCTTGTGCCATTAATAAATCATTATGAATAAAAACACGCTATTATGTGAAGTTGGAATAAGACGTCTAACATAGAATAAACTGTTTTATTACAGCAATGTTTTATATGCAGTTTACCATTTGTAATTTAAGAATTTTGCAGAGTAATTAGTGCACTAGACACCTTCATATATAACTACATCAGTAAAATTGATTTTACCGCAAAATTGTATACTTGTATGCATTTACAAAATTTTCACCAAAAACCTGAACTGTGTCCATGCATGCATGAACACAGTTTATAAATACAGTAAAAATTATCAAATCCACAATCAGTTTTAATGCAAAAGACATTTAAAAATGCTAATTTACCAAAAGTATTAACAGAATATAACAAACACACATAAACAACATGAAATGCTCAGTTTTATGTGGAAAAAAAAAAAAATCATGTCTATTCTATGTTTGGTGTCTTATTCTAACTTCACATAATACAGTGTTATAAAGAATGCTTAAACTAGCATTGGTAAATACCAAGTACAATTCAAACTAACAGCCTTTTAAGAGCATAACAGTTTCAAGATTATTATTTATTCTTACGTCTTAAGTCTAAAAATCGGTTGGTGAATACGGGCCCGGTCTAGGAACACTAGAGTTATTGCTCTTTTTTATGAGAAAAATTGTAAAATGTACATCTGATTTTTACCAAACTTGCAAAGCTTGTGTATGAGCATAAGATTTCCAAATATTCCGAAAAAAATGCAAAAAAATGGACAACCTGGAAGACTTGCACTGTTTGTGTATAGCCATAAGGTCTCATTTGAAGTGGAATATGGGCCAGATCGGACATGTAGTTGTTGAGTATAAATGGGGATTTAAATTTTTCTCGTCCATTTGCAAGTTATGGCCCTTTGATTATTTTCCTCTATGTAATGTATAGGGAACATTCCTTTTGAATGCAATTCCTCCTAGAGTATCCAGTGGATTTTCTTGAAACTTACTGTGTAGTTGAACGTAAAGATGGGGACTGAATTTTTCATTAAAAAGTACATATATTTTCATTTCCTATCATTACTTTAATAAACTGGCTGACCCCTACTTTCAAACATGCTATCAATCGGGGCTGGTTATCACCCATGTGACAAAGTTCTAGTTTTCGTCTGGGTAAATAGGGAGTATTGTGTTAACCTTGATATAAAAAGGGTCAAAACAGGTCTGATGTCAGTCCAGTTAAGCAGGACATGATTTACCCATGATATCAGGGTTTCCCCGCAGGCCTGTTTCGCTTGTCGGGTCCGATATGCCTTCAAAGAAGTTAGTCATTTGCCGACATGCTTAAATAATGCCGACATGCTTTAATTTTCAAAGCAACAACCCTTAATCCCTTTATCAGTTACACCAATCTTTAATCACAGGGCCATAGACGAACGCGGTATTGATCTATAAGGTCTAACTTCCAACAGTGTTATTGACAAGTGACCGAACTGTGTAGTCCCGCCCACAACGATCTCATTTAGCCAGTCAAGGTGATTTTTAGGGCGAAGTTTATACCTTACTAACAACTAAAAACGTATTTGACAACAAATACTAACGTTGGCGGGAAAAGTGAACAGGCATTTTAAAACATTTGATTATATTTAACGTTTAATTTAATTCCGGTAATTGTCTTATCAATTTCACAAATTGAAAATCAAAATTATGGAAACGAATAATGTCATATAGAGCCTCATTTAAAACACCAATATAACGTCGTAAAACTTAATTTTGTTATCATAAACACTGCAATGAAGGACGTACTTGACCAGTACACGCACGTTTTTCATGAGCCATCCGTGACCTTGTGCATGGCAATTTTCGCGCATTTTTGTAGCAAAACACGCTTTTAACATGGATATACAGGCCCGTATTTTATGTAGATTAGGAACCGCATATTCAAGTATTTAAAAACAACGGTGATTTTTTCGGCTTTTAATGTCCACATGTAGTATTATTGATATTAATTATTGATTTATTTTGCATCCGAAAACAATTAATGAAGTAAATTTATTTTTTTTGCCGGTGGTGGTGTCCGGGATGCCGACATGCCTTGAAGAAATCCTGCGGGAAACCGCAGTTAAATTTTCCAATGGCAGTGTTATGGCCATACATTTCTGACATTGTCAATACATTGCCACATTGGAAAGTCTTAAAACGAAAAATAGCATTGTCTTATCCTGCATATTAACATGGTCAATACAAATCTCGTATAAATCCAGTTAAGCAGGAGACATGATTTACCTATGATATGTAAGTGACATTTCCAATGACAGTGTTACGACCATGAATTTCGAACACTGTCAAAACATTGCCACATTGTAACTAATAAATTAGGGCGCAAAGCGTTGTCTTAACCTTAAAGGGACTATGTCACCGACAGATTGGTTGCTTATTGCACTATAAACTATGTTAAATGTTGGAATGCGCCATACTAAGACATGTACAGTAAATAAAGAATAAATAATATATATGAATGTCAAATTTTTTAATGGCAGTATTATGACCATAATATGGGTGACCATGATGGTCCAAACATGGTCATGACTGATATGGCAATGGTCATAAACGCAGGGTAATCCAATTAATAATAAATTAAATATGCAGGTACAATTTATGTTCTAAGAATTTAAGTTCCCCTTTTACATTTACATAATTGCGTGTTTGTTATAGTCTGAACCTTTGAAATTCTTAAATAGAGCTGAGGACAGCGCACTCCACTATTTTCCACTCCACTTTGTCAAGCAAATAAGTTTGTCAGTGTTATGGTACTTGTCATCATTATCATCATCATCGTCATCAACATCATCATTATCATCATAAATAATAATAATAATAATAATAACAAAATCAACAACAACAACAACACTGATAATGATAAGACTGGAAATAATATATTAACTTATAATTATAATTACCGAAATGACAAAAAATAATCATGAAGCTTACAATAGATGTTATAATAATGGTGAGAAATATTGTTGTTTTTTCAGTTACAAACATTCTGAATGCTGCATTTACTTTTATCATTGAAAGTCCACTACACTGGAGAAAAGTTTCCTAGAAAAAGAAAAGTTTCCTAGAAAAAGACAGAAAATGAGATGTTTACATGAGCCGTGGTCAGCACAGCGGGACTGACATATCTATGTGCTGCAAACAGTTAGGAGAGGTAACTAACTCCAATACAGCGGGACTGACATATCTATGTGCTGCAAACAGTTAGGAGAGGTAACTAACTCCAATACAGCGGGACTGACATATCTATGTGCTGCAAACAGTTAGGAGAGGTAACTAACTCCAATACAGCGGGACTGACATATCTATGTGCTGCAAACAGTTAGGAGAGGTAACTAACTCCAATACAGCGGGACTGACATATCTATGTGCTGCAAACAGTTAGGGGAGGTAACTAACTCCAATAAGCATCAGCTCTAGTGGATGCTCTGGTTCAGGCATTTGAGTAGGACTGCGAAGCTTTTTAGGTTTCATTGGGATATTTTTACTTTAACTAGCATGAGTGATTACCCTGCGGAAATGATGACGGTCAAACCATGTGAAGAGTTGTGTCCCGTAGATAAATGTAATTTTTCTTGAAAAGGTGAATGTCCTCGGCTAATGTAGTTTTATTGAGTTTCTATGAGAGACCACGTTAGTATCCTTATAATTTCTTGGCGAGGCTTGCAAATAAGCCATAGTGTGTTACTTTTCTGTACTAAAGCTCCAAAACATAGGTTGAAAACTTCGTTACTCTCCTTGTCGATAATTGGCGCCCAATTAACCTGTCAAAACTGGAGTGATTCGCCAGGAAGCATTCCTCCTTGTTTACCAAATTCCTCAGTACTACGTGCAGCCTACTCGTTCTGTTTAGTTATGTCATTTTTCTTCGCATAATTCCGTACTCTCAATGAATCCTAATCTAAAACACAGCCTTGTTTTCATTCTTTTAGATATCTATGTTAAGAATTTGGTTAATGCTAAAATAATGTTATTATGTCTTGAACGCAAAACAAAAAATATCTAAGGCAAGAAAAAAATTAAAACAAATTTCTCTTTTCTGCATTTTTGTTTGTGTTTTTCTGTAGAAAATAAATATGTTTTCTTTGCTTTCATCCATCATGGGGATAAGCAGCTTTCTGGTACATACAAAAAAAGACGAACAAATTGCTTTCGTAGATATTCTCAGTTAAGAAATTGCTTTCATTGATATCCCCTACGGTTTTAACTTAAGTGGGATTGTGCTCGACAAATGCATCATAACTTTTGATAAAACTATGTTCTTTTTTGTTTACTCTTCATTTAACGTCATGCATTTTAACATCATTTGAAGTTAGAAAGATTCAACACAGGCTTGAAGTAGATACCTTTGATTTTGCTGTGAATGTGAATAATGTGTCTATTCAGGGTTCGTGCTGGCGATCGCCACTGTCGCCAAATGCGACAAAATTGCAAAAGTGGCGACAAATTTTCAAGTTTGGCGATTTTTCTGACGATAGTGTTCTTTGTCCGAATGATTTACTGTTGAAATGACGTAAGCGACATTTTAGCCAAAGGGGTCTTGCTGACTCGGTTAACCTCGACATTAATTGTGCATGTATTGATTTTTAGTGATGCAAGCGGTACGATTGAATTAACTGAAGCGTGAAACTGAATGCATATCGATAAGGTGATAGTATGTGACTGGATTGGCATTTTAATTGCATGTAGGACAAACAGCTTTTTCTTTGATCGTCGATACAGGCAATTAATAGATGTTTGCCTTGTTTGTAACAGATTAAGGACGAGATCAGTTAAACAATCATAATGCTGTTTATTATTATCCCAAAGTTGTTTTTCATTTGATACACATTTTCAGTACTTAACATCAAATATTGAAGTCTTGGAACTCTTGTTGGCAGTATTAATGTGTAAAACACTGCCTTGCATGTTTTTATTACTTGTTCTATATTCACAAACACTCCGCCCTCCTATTAACCTTATTGATAAGCATCTTCATGTCTAAGAACTCTGATATCTTCCTGATAGAGCACTGGACCGTCAGTCTGGGGATCGTGAGTTCGAACCCCAGCCCGGCCACTTAACTTGTGTGGGGTTTGGTCATGAAATTATTTCTATGGCCATTATCCCCCTACCTCTGATTCAAGTAGGGCAGTTGTCATTTACTGGCCTAAGCATGTGCACTTAGTACTGGTCAACCGCTTAGATTGGCTAAGCTTGACCAGGAAAAGTGTGAGTTGGTGATATGACTGAAATACTGTTAAAATCCAAACAAACAAACAAACAATTTACTTTAAAGCTCATGCAGGGTTGTGTGTGTGTAGTACATTTTTATCGAGTGCACCGGGATTCTCTCCAATATGGCTATCACCCCAAGAAAACTTGTTAGTTGGGTTATGGGAATAGTGCAATATACAGGAGACTTCTCGTTCCAGAAGTGACCCTGGGCCTTTTTAGTGCTCGGTGTGAAGCACCTAGTACATTGCACCTCGGTTTAACGTCTCATGCGTAAGACGAGTTAGTAGGTTAGGGTGTAGCAGGGACTCAAACCTGCGACCTTTGGGTTATGAAGCCAGTGCGTTACCACTAGACCACGGATCCGCCTCATGCAGGGTTCTCATCTTGCTTGTTTTATATTCACAAACACTCCTCCCTCCTATTAACCTTATTGATAAATCATCTTCATCTTAAAGAATACTTAGAACATTCTCCACCCAATGTTTATGACAGTTCCTAACAGCTAGTGATGGTAATCATCTCCCAATTTCATGGTGGCACTCTCTGAGACTGGCCAGTAGCTTCTTGTTTATCCCTCAAGGCTAGTCGGGGAGTCTCCTATACTAATTACAGTCCTAAATGTCCAGTCTGATGTCCATTGATTTTGACTGGAAAAGGACATACTGACCAGTGTGAAACATCTCTGCCCCTCTGTATTGTATCAGTGGTGCTCCAGATATCTTCTTGTTAATTTGCTTAAGCTCATGCTGGGTTCTCATGTTGTAGTTTCAGTCCAGAATGATGAGCCTGGTGTCCATTGATTTGGACTCAGTACGGGCAGTCTGACCCATGTGGAACTTCTCTGTATGGTAATTGTGTCAGGATATGTGTTTCGGACAGCCCGACCCTACCTAGCGAACAAAAAACCAATCCTAACGTTTTTAGCGATGATTGTTTTCCATGAAATCCGTATTCTTCAGATTTGAGATAATTTTTAATGTTTTTTTACTGATATGTGTCTTTGAAAAAAAGTTTTTAAAAAAACACGAAATCCCGACCCTACCTAACTTTTTTGAGACATTGCCCGAAACACACAATACATTTGTTTGGCCTAAGTGATGTAAAGAGGCTTGATGACTAATTGAACGTCTCCTATAATACCTATAATAATTTGAGTCCTTATATGCTCAATGTCATTTGATTTTGATTAAAAAGGGCAAAAGGGCATACTAACCAATGTGGAACATCTCCCCCAGTCATTATGCAGTCATAGCTTGAGGACTAAATATTTTCCTGTGCATCCCTTAAGCTCATGTGGAATGGTGGAGGGGGGGGGGGATCTCATATTTCATTCCAGAATGACAAGCCTGAAAATTGGCAGACTGATTATTGTGAGCCATTCCTGCCACACTCATATCAGTGTTAGAAATCTTAATTATCTAAATATCTTCTTGTTGATTCCCCTAAGCTCCTATGGCGATCTCATAATGTAAATTCAGTCCTGAATGACCAGTGAAGGGCATACTGACCAAGTTCAGTTTGACGAATTAAGCCAAAACCATATATGTGGCTATGTCAGTAAAGTGTGGATACTTAGTTATAGATGTATGTCGTTCCCAAGCGAAATGTGGAGCCACTCATGGTAATGGTATAAGTGATCTAAATGATCTAAATATGGGTGGGTTACTAATAGCAACCCACAATTAGCATGTGAAATGTGATATAGATCAGACATGGTGAGTCTGGAGCAGAAAATGTGAAATGAAAGTCAGTGTTGCGGAAGTAATTTTATTGCATATTAATTCTCACTGGTCAGTTGGAATACCCTGCAAAGTATCTGGTCAGGGTACGAGTATTGATCTGGGAATTTCTTACCAATAATGGCCGTGAATATTGGAGTACTTGATAGAAAAGGTTTATTGGCTGAATCTTATTAAATAATATTTAGTACCAGATCTTTCCCTAACATCTTCCCAGTTGGCAAACAATATTTTGTCAGTCAAATGATTTGTCGAATAGCATGAAGTATTCAGGGCTTGCATTAATAGAAGTTTGGGAGTAATTTACTCACAGTTTTTGTCACAGGACTTCCAAAATTGCAGCCATGGAAGTATCAAAAAGTCAAAAAGAAAGCTTGAAACCTCCGATATCCAATACTTGGAAGTGAGGACTCCAACATTTTCACCTATGTGCAATTCCTGATTATAATTCAAAGTTTATAATAGGTCTGAAAAACAACAAAATGATGTGAAAAACATGACTGAAGTACAATAAAAGCTATGCTAAGAGCAGTGATATATGCTGTGAAACTTGTAATGTACATATTTATGTCACGCAGTACTTCTAAATATTATGAGCAAAACTTCCAAAATCACAGGCCAGGAAGTTCAGTTTTCAAAAGTTAATAAAAGTCCTGAGTATTGCATTAAGATCACAAAAACATGGTTTGAATAGTATATATATTTGTAACAGGGACAAACTGTGCTAATATTTAGGACACTAAAATACGGATCAAAATCCAGGTCCAGTATTAACCAACACACACAAAAACATTTTTAAATGAGGGTGCCCTAAAATTTAGGGATGTCTCGTTAGTTTTAGGGGCATTAGGGTATTCACTGTGTACATTTAACAAGAACATGTCTTCCAGTTGCCAGGAATCAAACAGTACTGGAAGTTGCTGACAACTTATGTAGTGCCGATATTGATTTGCAAGGGCAACATGTTTGTCTTTCATTGACAATTTGTCAGGATTATATTTGGATCTAGAATGTTCTGGTAGAATGCAAATTAACAGTGGTGGTATTCAGTGCAGACTCTCTTGCAGCCATTGATTTCCAGAACATGAACATTGTAAATGTGCACTTTTGGCTGCCAGGAATGGCAAAATCAATTGTCCATATGGCTGGCTGACAGCTTGTCTAAGTGCAGTTACACACTTGTGAATTATTGCTGGATTTTACTATACTAATTATCAAAACTCCTAACGCATCACATATTCAAAGCTCCTTTTCATACATAACAAAGATAGCAACATACAGTTATAGTTAATCAAAACACGATACAGTGATTTGCAAACATGTTCCAATGGTAAATTTGTGCCGAACAATGTACAGAATGAGGTATTGCTCAATAACGCGCACCAGGTACATAATACAAAATCACACACGTCATTGACGGTTATGTCCCCCTCTTGCATTCAGTACCGCAGTGCATCTCGGATCAATGAAAAGAACAAAAGTGGTCATCATTTCCAAAGGACTGGTGACCACTCTTGTTTTTTCCATGTGTTTTCCTATGTATTAAATATGTGATGCATTAAGAATTTTGATTACTATATATAATAACTGTATAGGCAAGCAGCAAACCTCATACGTTAAAAACGGGCAAGTACAGTGTTTGAAATTCGCACAAGCCCGTAAGCTTTGCACTGGTACATTTAGAACTGGGCTTGCACAGAATTTTAGTTTTATGTAGGCGGGATTGTAACATTTTCTTGCTCTCAAATAATAATATAATAATTTGGGCTTGCTTGCCATGCTGCTTATTTCGATGACTGCAAGTAAGGAAGTGCAAGATTTTGTCAGCCCTGGCTACATAAGGAAGTGTGTTACATTCTCAGCAATTTGCACATCTCTAATCTGTATTTGATTTATTTTACAAGGCAGTGTGTGATTCTTTCTCTTTCCAGCTGTCATCTCCTCTGGTACCAATACTGCATGGTGCTATAAAAATATTTTAATGGGAAACACGTTTTTTTTCGATTTTGAAAATGTGCCAGTTTTTCTATTATATTTTTCCCAGATGATATAAATTAATTTGCAAAAATTGCTAAATTCTAGAGACAGACATTGGCTATTTGGCACTAACATAGCAATAGAGCTGAGATTGTTTGGATGTTTTGGAAACCTCTATGATTCAAAGTCTGAATATTGATGTAGTTAAAAGGAAAAACAAAAGCCTGTGATTACACCTGTCCAGTATATAAAAGATACTATGTCATAAATATGATTTTTTTTTGCCTTGTTTTCGTGCCCATAATCGGTACATTTCACAAAACCAAAAAGTATTTTTTTCACGATTTTTTGGCCTAAATTCACAAATGGAAAAGTGGATAAAAAGCATGAAATCTTTAATGGTTGCATGAGTGTTTAATTTACATTTATCATGTGTTTGTATTTTAAGTTTGATTGAATACAGGAAAATCACTAGTTATTATTTGAATTTTGATATGTGTATATATTTATCTTTTTTAATAACAACAAATATTATCACAAGGATGGGGTTTTATGACGCGTCTTTCACAATTTCACAGAAAAGGCATATTCATAAATCACTGAAAAAACACGCACTGATAACTATAAGGTTAAAAATGCATTAATGACTGAAGCCAATTGAATGCTGTACCTCTACTGTTCATAGTGAATTTATCTGATGAAGTAAATCCACTGGTGAATAAGACTTACATTTCTTTTCTCTTAATTTACCAACCTCAGGTGATGAACTGTCCCATGTGAAAACAATCAGGCTCCGCCTCATTATGTGGCTTCTAAGCCTACTTCCATTTGCTGTGATTAACCCTTGTTGGCCATTATATTTTTTGCCATAGCGAAATAATAAAAGTTTGTTGTCATGGAAACTGTGGTTATAATCCATTTTTACAGCAATAACATGAGATGGCAGAGACACTCAATTAGAAGGAATTGTAGCCAATTGATCATCTCCCAAAAGTTTATTTAAGATCCGGACAGAATTATTTTCTGGTTTGGCAATTTTTGTGAAACGTCTTCTCAGAAAAAAACGAGAACAAACTACTTTCTGTTGATAATGGTTTATTAGGATCTGACTAAAGAAAACATTTCTTTGTGGAATAAATGAGGATAAACTATTATGGCTTGATCATGGTTTATTAGTTTGTGCCCTTATTTGATTATTTGATTTGGCCCCACTGTTGCGAGAAGAATTTTGTTTTATATTGCTTAAGGAGTAAAAGTGCATGATTAACATCGAGGTTACTTTTTTTCAGGCGATGATGACCACACAGATGTTAGCGACGATGAGGCATATGCTTCTGAACAGCATGTGAGTAAAAAAAAGAAACACCACTGAACTGTTACCACGAAAACACCACCCAGCTGTTACCTCATAAAAGCCACCACACAGTTACTTAAATACTACACCCTATGGTAACAGGAAAAATCACCAAGGTTATAGTGACAAGAGCAGAAAAAATCTACCTTAACAAAACACCACCTGACACAGAGACTTGCTGCGCCCTGTAATAGTACCAGGACAGATTATCCATTTTACAGCACCCAAAACAGAAAAACACATCTACCTTACCAAAAAGACCATTTCACACTTAAATACAACACCCTATAGTAACTAAGTCATAAAGTTTTCAGTGACAAGAACTGAGCATCTTCTTTATAAAGAAACAACAAAAAAACAAAAACAAACAACCCCACAACAAAAACAACACTAGTACACAGTTGCTTTAATACTGTTCCCTACGGTATCAGTACAAACTATCCATTTTATTCATTTCACAGTGACAAGAATTGAAACATCTACCTGACAGAAAAACATCAATGAACAGTATTTGGGCCCATCAGTTTGTATCAGCTAAAGCTGCCACAATTTGTTCAGACATATTCATAAAACCTCAGCCTTTTAGTATGAATAACCACACATAGGTACTTATAATACAAAACAGCCACATAGCTACAAATTTACCACAACACAACACAGCATTTCAGTAGTTTGTTTGCTGTTACATCTTTTTCAAAGTGTTTGTTTGTATTATAGTGTGCACCATGAAAAGTTAATTTGTTACTTTCATAACCATTAATTTCTTACAGTTTGTGCTCGATGACAAGTTAATAACTTATTTCCATTAGCTTTCAAATCAATCTGCAGTTGAATTAAGTTTTTACAGTTTTATGTTAATATGTTTTACTAAACTTCCCTATACTCAACTGTTGGTAGTAATCTGCTTGCTTGTAAAATGTATCTCATTCTTCTTATAACCATGTATTAGTAGGGAAAGATCTAGGATCACAAAAGGTACAGGGTGCTGCTAAAAAATCTGAATTAGTAGCCAAAAGATTTGATTTTTGCAAAAATACCTGTTATTTAGAAATAGGTTCCTTTGAAATCTTGAAAATATGCTTCATTTTCAAATATTTTCAAAACATTTAGTAGCCAATTAGAAATTTTAGTAGCCAATGGCTATTTTGGCTACTGGTAGCGCTAACATAGCAAAAGGTACAGGGTGCTGCTAACAAGGAGCAGGGTGGAAATCCGGACAATTCTGTTGACATTTCCTAATAATTTGCTAAATCGATGGTATTTATTAGTCTAATGCTTGTAATTCAGGTTTTAAGCCTTGTCTATTCATTTGTCATTGAATATTTGCAAAAAAACCCAGTAAATTTCAAAAGACGTTCACCAGTTCTGTGTTGACCAGCCCAGAGGGGCAGCAGGGGGGAACCAACCAGGAGCAGGGTGCGGCCCCCTACTATTTCCCTCTAGATCTTTCCCTATATTACAGTTTCTTTATTCAATCTCTTACTGTTTGACAAAATTCAAAGATGCCTGTTCACTCTGTTCCATTTGACAATCACACCTTGATGTGGGAAAAAAGGTCATTTTGTCTTTCAACATCACTGCAGATACATTGTTTTCCAAATTGTTTGCATGTACTTAATTTATTTGGAAATCTCATGATCAATAAGTATCTAAATGGAATTTGAAACAATACATGATTGTAAATGTGTAAGAACACCAATTTCAGATACTATGAATTTGAGTGCTTGTAGCAAATTCTAGGTTAGTTTTTCTCAATAAGACCTAAAGTAAAAGTTATAAATACAAAACAAAAATGGTAAACCATGTATTATTCTCATAGTCAACATATTTTAAACACATGTAGTGGTGTTAAACTAAACCAAATGGAATTAAAATGTTTTTGAAACTATCATGAACAGATATCTTGAAAGTTATCACTTTTGTAATCTAGAGACATACTCAATTTATATTGTATATGTAGCTGCTGCTGCCATACTGCAGTCATCAAGGGTCTTATTATTTGAAAAATTGTATTTTTAGCCTTTAATTCTGGCTAAAAATACAATTTTGTTGAAATTACTTATTACATTTCTAAAAGTTGTCAAATAAAACACCAGAAAAGTGATAAGTATCAGATAAAGTTTACATGTCTAATGATAAGACTATTGATAAGAGGCTGAATGATACTTGTTACAAGTTTTGAGAATTTTGTTGTTTTTTCTTCCTTTTAAAAGCAAGACCCTTGATTGATATAGCTTCCAATATGTAAATATGTACAAGACATGTGAATTTTACGAGCAGAAAATGTGGTCAGAAATGACCATTTCTAATTTAAAACTGTTCTATGGAGTCAGTTCAGTAATAGATCCAAATGGCATGCATGCTTTGATTATGTTATTAATTATAACAACAATATCATGTAGGTAATCAAGATAAAAATCGTTGTTTGCATAATTCCTCAGTTTGTCTACAAGATTCACATGTCTGGAGTTGAATACTTTCAATTTTGCATGCTTTGCTCTTTGTTTGGTTTCAGTTGCGATCCACTAGTCCATCCGCATCGAATGTTTCGTTGAAATCGTTTTCAACCATCCATAGCTCATCATTGCGCACTAAATCGGTAGGTTTCGATTTAAAAATATTGCTGATACTGACTTCTTGTTTATTAATTACACTTCCATTGCATGCTTTAAGATTTACGCTACTTTAAATTAAAATAAACAAATCTCTCTTTTTTTTGCAAATAAATCAAAGATTTATCAACAAATTGTCCTCATCATCAACATCATATTCCGTAACATCCCTGATCTATAAAGTACTTTCTTTTAAATGTTTGATATTCACTACTACATCTTTTTCCATTGTTTTTGTTTAATTTCTTTCTTTAACTTACTGTTGTACTCTGTACTAAAGTGATGCATTATCAGTTTCTGTTGTTGTTCACCAATTGTTTAGTGTGTATATTGTGTATATCACATTTTCTGTAACTATGTCTGTGCCTATGTCAACTAAGTGGCTTAAAAATTTTTAAAACAGTTGCTCATCTTCCTGTCTGAAATAAGTTGTACTACTCACAAGCATTTGATTATAACAATTATATGAACTGCCTTTCAATTGAACTACTGTAATTCATACTTAATATGTGTATCAGGGTAGCATATTGCAAAAACAATTAACATATACCTTAAGAAATTTGGTTTACTGTAAAATATCAATATGCACATAAATAGACTTATTGCTTTTTGGGGTAAAATTGTTATTTTACTATACAAACAATCTTTTAAACATGTACGCAACTTTTTTATTTACTTGAGTAAAAAAAGTGAATAACATGCCCGAAATACCCCCAAAAATGCAATGAAAACATGTAATAAAAATAAATGCAAACAAAAAAGTAACCATGTAATGGCAGTTGACAAATATGAACAATAAAGTTGAAGTAAAATTTAGTAATCTCCATTTGCCTTACAAATAGAAACAGAATGCCATTTTCACTATAAATGTATTTTGTAACCCCAGTTGCATCTACAATATACAAAACACCAAAGTCATAGAAAAACAACATAGACTTTAGTTTGCTGAAACAACCAACAATATAGTATTTATTTGCTTACAGTTCTTAATGTGGAACTGTTCATTTTGTAATTCATATTATGATACTTTAAAAATTTAATTAGAATAGTTGTAAATTTCTGTTATATAATTAAGAAATAATTGACGGGTTAGTGTTGGTTATTGAGATAATAACCAAAGGTTTGGAGTTCCGATGCGTAGGAATCGTCCTCGTGGTTTGATAACAAGCATCGGAACGACAAACCGTTGGTTATTATCACAATAACCAATGCTAACCCGTGAATTATTTTGATTCTAACACGATCTTGTATATAATGCGTCTGTACTTAAAGGATGAGAACTTTATTTATCAACACTCCGCCCATTTTCCACGAAGTACATTCACGCATGCGTTTGATTGACGTCAATAAATCGTAAACAATGCAATATGACGTCAGCTCCATTGATAAACACTGAGTGAATGACATCAGTTTCATTGATGAAAATCAAAGAACCAATGTGATGTCATACTTAAATACAGTGAACATGTGGTTTTATTGCGACACATAATGCAGAAATGAGTTGTTTGTCACAATTTTGTTATCATGCGTTTAAGCACGTGTATTTTATGGTACAATTTCTTCGAATTTTCTGAACTATTTTTAAAACATTAGGCTCCGCCCATAATTTGTTGCAGAATAACCCATGGTTGATTCCCTTCTTTATCTATAGAAAACTAGCCGGGTGCCGTGATAGAATACTGAACAAGTCAGTTCTCCATTTGTGTTCTCCATTTGTGCATCCTCATGTCTGTTTTGTTTAACTTCATAAATGACTTCATTTTACTTAGTCTTATTACATATCTATCAACACATAATGACATATTAAACAAGTTTTCACTTTGGCTACTAACAAAATGCATGTGTTTGTGTTACCGCGGCAACAGTGTCGGATTACAACCTTCGCCGGCATGTGCCTACCTGGGCGATTCTGGCACTCTACTAACCATGTACAGGTCAGTTACTGTGGTAATCAAGGTCAGTGACCTTGACCCCTCCCAATTGATCACTTCTGGATTTTGTTGCTTGGACCTTTAAAAGGGTTTTCAAGGTCATAGACCCAATTTTTTGCTTGGTCAGTTACTATGGTAACCAAGGTCAGTGACCTTGAACTCACCCAATTCATCACTTCCTGATTTTGTTGCTTAGACAGTTACTACAGTTACCGAGGTCACAGTACTTGACCCCTTCCACTTCACCTCCTCGTTTTGTTTCTGTGACCAGAGCAATTTTATATTCTTTTGTTTTACTTTCTGGTTTAGATGCTGGTAATTGTAGCTGATTAAGTAACTTTATTCTGAATTCAGTTTTCACCCAGATTTGTAGAGTTTAGAGGTGTGCTTTTGGTGAAGCTTTAGTCTTATGTAATCATGGTAATTGTCACTGTTTTAGAAATAATCCACCACATTTGCAAACTTAAACTGGAATGCATGTCATAATGTAACATTTAAACTGATTGTGCATCGATTATTAAGTGCACTATTATGAAATCAGTGTCTGTAATAAAGCGCAAATTTTAAAGAGATTTGTTGGCTTGGCAAGACGTGGGAGGGGGATGGCTGTGCTTTCATTCATCAGCTTCTGTTTTTTGTCAAATACACTGCTTCAACAGATTCTGCTTCTGCTTTCTTGCAGCTTTGGTTTTATGCTTTAGAAGTATTTCCTCTGAATTGCACATAAGCCAGCAATGGCTCTGTCGCTAAAATATATTTGGATGAATGGTTTCGGTTTTGGGACTTTGAATCAGTAATAATTTGTGAAATGTGAAAGAACGTGAATGTTGATCAGCCCATTTTTCACTTCTCTGTTGTTGGTATTGTTGCTGTTTGTCTATGGAAGGGTATATCCGCCACTATATGCATGTTACTAAATGACAATTGCATGTTGCTAAATGACAATTGCATATTGCTAAATGACAATTGCGTGTTGCTAATAACAATTGCACGTTGCTAAATGACAACTTCCTATTACATTATGATATTCGTAATGGAGCGACATACATATCCGCCAGTTAATGACATTGTTATGTTATTTACATGCATATGCGTTCTGCTACGTGGTAACTGCATGCTTCTTAATGCCAAATTCTTGCTTCTTGCATGTCAGTGACAAGTGCTTTCAGCCTTTGTGTTTGCCTACTGCAGTATTGAAATGTTTATTCATACTATTCCTTTATGCATTATTATGCTCATTTACTTTGTTGTTGCTGATTGTCACAAGCGATTAACTAACTAGTGGATTTTGCTAAGCATGTTAATGCATTATAACATTACAGGAAACCAATAAGAATTTGACTTTCTAGCGCAAATTACTATATACGGGAGACAACTCTTGACAGAAAATTCAGATGTTCGATAGTTTCCGGAGATGATATTGTAGACTGCTTTTGTCAGAATAACAATTTTGCACTCCAATCTAGTTCTGTTGAACGTGCACTTTGTGTAAAATGTAATCGTTAAGAATATTTTTTTCAACAAAGAATTTTAATTACAGTACAAACATGAAATAATAAACAAAATACGACATAGAAACGAAAAATAGCGATTTAATGTTGTTGTGGATTTCTATTATCAATTTCATAAAATATTCATGAGTAACCCAAGCAGTAGATATGCATATATATGTATACACATGCATTGACAGACGGGCGGACGGACACTCGGACACATGTGTTGATGTGTATGTGTGTGTATGTGTGCGCGTGCGTGCGTGCATGCGTGCGTGCGTGTGTGTGTGTTGAATGTGCGTATTTCGTAGTTTATGAGGTCCCTCCGCGCACTGCATTTCGTGGGGACCCGGGATGTGTACCAGCACCCCTGCCTAATTTACTTTTAAACTCATCACAAGTTGGGACGAATTTTGAATCATAACTGTTTCTGTTGTATTTTTTTTTTTATTCTGGTGTGGTGTTGTGCTGTTTGGAGGGAGGGGGCGGTCAGTACACAGTGCAGGGTGCAGTGCAAGAGGAAACTCCAGCTATCCGGTATGTTAACCACCAATCATACTCACATGCGCCGAGTAGGGAATGAACCCGGACCGCCTAAATGAAAAGCGAGTCTACCAACCACTGAGCTAACCGGACAGTGTTTCAAGCTATTCAGAAGTTGTAGGACGGATACGTTGTATGTCTAAAAGTCATCCGTACAGACAGACGGTCGGGCAGACAGTTAATGCGCAAACCGTCAGGACTGATACACTAAACACAAAACTCTTTTTTCGATTAATTCCTTAAAAACGGTTTAAGGAAAAAGATACGACATGCTTTGTGACAGACAGGCACCCGGACGAACGGACGAAAGTACTGACAGACAAAGGTATTAGCTCAACATCGCCATGCTTGTGCTCACTAAGACTAGCTTTCCTCGGCCATTTACTGATTCGCAGAGGCGGTACGAACAACGGGACCTTTTTTCGACCAAAATAGCCAGGAGCTTAACTACTCAAAAGTAGCTGTGAGTTAGATATCTCCCAGCGATTTTACGGACACGGCCGGGATTTCTGGTTCCCGGTTACATATGAATGGCATATTACAAATTGTCAAGTCGCATTTGAGTAACTTCTTGTTGCTAAGTGCTTGCTGCTTTCGCCTTGCTAAACTTTCAATCGTTTAATGCCTAAACTATCATTACTAGGTTTAATCAAATTCACATAGTAAAATGTACAAAGCAATATGAACTTGTTCGCAAAAACACTTAAAGATGACACAGAGAGGATGCATTTGTCATTTACACGCAAGAATATGTGATTTAATTTAATTAACCGATAGAAAGAAGCACTAGCTCGCATGGAAGTTGCAGTTAATTTGTAACGAATGACACAGTGGAATAAGCAATTATCATTTAGCAACATGTAATTGTCATTAGGAACATGCAATTGTAATTCAGCAGCATGCAATTGTAATTTTGCAACATTTAATTGTCATTTAGAAGCATGAATGTACTGGCGGATATACCCTTCCATATTTGTCATAGGGTTGTTGATGCTTGACTACTTGATGAAAAGATTCCTGCTAAAATATGAAACAGCTGGTTATACAAAGTAGAGTGAGCAATTCCTTCAATCTTCAGTTTATGCAAGGCCAACCTTAAATTATTGTTTGTTGCCATTGCCTATCCAAGGTTGCTGGTAACGGGTAGGTAGGTAGGCAAAAATATATAAAAAAAATTTACAGCAAATTTATGAATAATCCATTCAAAATATAGCATATAACACAGACATTGCTTTCGATAATATAATCAAGTTTGAAAACGACCGAAATGAAAGACGAGTGAGCTTTTATTTAACCCAAGGAAAAAATAGAATATTAAGAATTTAAAAAAAAAACCTGCTTTGATTTAACGAAGAAAAAACTTTTGAGTCGGGACCTTTTTGTCGGGTAGGTAGGCAATGGCAAACAAAGTTTATTTTAATGTTGGCTCAACAGACTCTCATATATAAGGCTGGTACATGCTGATCTCTTGAATGGATGTTTTATGTAACTGGCATGTGTTTCCATGTAATATGCATACCTGTGTCTGTTGTATGATGGGAAACATGCATTAGCGGAGAATTTTATCATTAAATATGGATAGAGTTATGTATAATTTTCATGGCTTATTGTCAGGCCTACATTGTGGGAGGGGGGCTATGGCTGGAAATAGAGGCTTGATTGCTTGGGGTATAAATGGCTGAATGAATGGCTCGCCTGTTGTTTTGCTTGATTGTTAAAGCCTGACGGGTAATCTATCATGTGGTGTCAATGATCAATGCTGCAGTGAATGAAAGACAAATATTGTTGCACTCAGAAGTTTGCAGCCAAATATAGGTTTTATTTTGGTTGAAAAAAAATGACTGTAAAATCTTGAAATGATTTTCTCTCCAACCTGAACAAAAATATAATAAATTATTATGATATTCCAGTATTTGACTGCATTTGTCTAACAAAATTGAATTGTGTTAAGAAATATCAATTAATGGCTTTATAATTGATGAGAGGTTGTTGTTAAAGAGTTTAATACCTGCAGTTGCAGTAGTTAACAATTAGCGTCTGCATTGCACTTAATTTAGTCTTAACAGATAATTGTAACTCAGACCAATGAAAAGGCTTGTTACATAATAACCTTGAATTTCATTGGCCAGTATTTTAAGTTAAAACTTTGAAATGTAAAACTTCCATAGTCATGGGCTCATTGTATTATTCCAAAAGCGTGGTTGAGGTTTCTTGATGAGCATTTGGCTTTTGAGGCTTTTGACAGGGTCAAGCTTAAATAAATATGTTCAAACCATTTAAATTATTTTCAGGACTTATCTTTATTTGTATTTGAATATACACTGTTAGAACCTCATAAATCTAGGCTATTTTTTATCTTTATTTGTATTTGAATATACACTGTTGTTAGAACCTCATAAATCCAGGCTATTTTTTTAAATCTTTATTTGTATTGAATATTCACTGTTTGAACCTTATTAATCCAGGCTATGTGCATTAACATTTAAACTTTGCATAGTTGTGTGCTGTCAACAAATGGAATGCAAGTTCAGACGATTTATAATCCAAGATTTGCAATCAATTACTAGGATAACGACATCAGGTTTAGTAGGAATGCATACTTTTTTTTGTATAGAACTTTGGTTCAGACAGAATATACAAGTTTTATTATCATATCTGTAATGCGGTTGTTACATCTCCACTCATTACATCAACTTTCAATATTCAAATTTACATCAAAATGTAACAAAAACATGACAAATATAATTGTTTCCATTTCACATTATAATGTTGAAAGAGACCTTCAATTGTAGTTGATTGCTAACATCTATGCTTTAATTTAATGAAATTGTCTGGTAGTACAAAAAGTCAAAACATTTCTTATAGAAATGTTCATTTAATCACTCCACTTTAAAACATGTTAAATAATTTCATTTTTTGAAGCAGACATTATTTTAATGTAGATTCTCAAGATAAATAAATATTGATTTATCTATACACCTGATGTCCAGCTAGCCTAGCGTAGTGATCGGGGTTCTATTGAATGTTCTGGCACATGTGGGTTTGGTTGCTGGTCACTAATGGGATCATTTGGGTTTCATCCCGGTATTCTGTTTCCCCCGCCCCCTCCATAGCACAAGGCCACACCAGAAAATTAAAAATATATTACAAATAGGTGAGAATTGCAGCTATGGTTTCGAAATTCGATATGGTTTCTATGTGTCTCAAAAAGTAAACTTGGGGTGATGGGACACACCCCAGGTCCTCACATAATGCAGCTTCGGTGTTGACAGATCTGGTAAACTTGGAAATATACCCAGACACACACCTACCGTACAGTATTGGAATTAATCAAGAACTAAACCATTGGAATCATATTGTGACATAATGTCACATGGTATGCTATTACACCCATACCAATTTGGCACTGAAGGCTCAGCTTCATTGGTAAAGCTGCTACTTCACAGATGATAAGACATAAATAACAGTTAGTTGTAATGACCATAGTGTGTTTGACACTTTTATTTATGTGTCTGTAATGTTTTTTTCAGTCATTTGTATCTAAAAAAATATATTAATTTACTAGATTTCAAACAATTTTTGTCATTTTTGTCATTTTCCCAGTCTGCATTGTAGCAGCTGTAAAACCCTGTCCTGTTTACACCCAAAACGTTTATCCTGAGATCACCTATTCTGACTGAAAGTATTTGTTATGTAGGTACATACCAAATACCTGATGTATCTTGGGCTATCTGCATCAGGCACCCGATGGTGTATCAATATTTATTAGACACAGGAATGTTGTACCATGAAGGCTGATGGTCATTGGTTAGATGGGGAAATAATGTAGATAAATGTGATAGGGCAAACAACAGGTGGGGTTGATGCAGGATGGTTCCATTTGAATTGGTTGGTTGAAACATGATGAAGATAATGTACAGTGTTGAAGCCTGTCTATAGTTATTGATAGCATCTAAAGGCTTAGCTGAAACATGATGACGATAATGTACAGTGTTGTAGCCTGTCTATAGTTATTGATAGCAGCTAACGGCTTGATTGAAACAAGATGAAGATATGTACAGTGTTGTAGCCTGTCTATAGTTATTGATAGCAGCTAAAGGCTTTGAAGATACATTTTCAGAGATGAAGATAATGTACTGTTTTTGAGCCTGTCTATACTTACCGGTTTTGATAGCAGCTAAAGGCTTAGTTGAAACAAGATGAAGATAATGTACAGTGTTGTAGCCTGTCTATAGTTATTGATAGCAGCTAAAGGCTCGGTAGAAACATTTTCAGAGATGAAGATATGTACAGTGTTGTTAAGCCTGTGTTTATTGATAGCAACCACATAATTATAATGTGTGAAAATGTAATATGAAAATGAATAAATACAAATTGTTTGTAGTTTGAAAAAAGAATTATTAACCCATCTTTAGGTATTGCCAAGGATATTCAGTTCTTGTATTCGTCATAACTTTCTTTATCAGTTCTTGGACTTTTATTTGTGATAGAATGTTTACATGATTTAAATGACATTTGAAAGCTTTTGTGTCTTAATATCACTGCCCAATTTGCATTGTCTCCCATCAATTAATCAACACCTTTACTTTTAACATTATCTGTAGATTTTGCCTGTACATTTGACATATTATGTAGAGTTGTGCCTCTATATTTGACATTACTGGTCACACAATTTTTGCCTCTATATTTGACATTACTGGTAGATTTTGGCCCTTGTATTGACATTATCTATACATTTTTGCTGCAACATTTGACATAACCTTTAGAGTTTTTCCCTGTACATTTGACATTATGATAGAGTTTTGCCTCAACATTTGACATTACCTGTAGATTATTGGCCTCAACATTTGACATTACCTGTAGATTTTTGCCCTTGTATTTGACATTACACTTAGATTTTTACTTAACATTTGACATTACATTTTTAGCTCACCTAAGCACGAAGTGCTCTGTGAGCTATTGGTATAGGGGACCTCTCCGGCGGCGTCAATCGTCCGTCGTCCATATGCTGTCAACAATTTGGTCCGTTTTCACGATAAAGACTACATTTTTTATTCAATCTTGACCTAACTTGCACAGTTTCAGTATGACCATAAAATCTCGGATGGGATTGTTATTGGGTCAGATCACACCAGTAACACCAGAGTTATTGCCCCTTTTTCATGCAAAAAAAGTGCAAAAATGACTTTTTCCAATGTATAGAATTTATTTTCCATTCAATCTTAACCAAACTTTCATAGTTTGTGAATGACAATCATATCTCAGCAGACGCCAAAAATGGGCCAGATTGTTTTCAAACACTAGAGTTATTGCCCTTTGTTTATTAAAAAATATTCAAAAATGGACATTTTTCAAGATAGAGACTTCATTTTTCATCCAATCTTCACCAATCTTGCACAGTTTGTCATTTATCATGAGATTACAGTTGAAGTATAATATAATCAAGATCGGACCAGAAGTTATTGCCCTTTGTTTGTGAAAAAAATGTGCAAAAATGGACAGTATTCAGGATAGAGACTTCATTTTTAGCTCGACTATTAGAAGAATAGGTGAGCTTTCCTACTACCCCTGGCGTCGGCGTCCGCGACCGCGTCCACGTCTGAATTGGTTAAAGCTTTTATTCAAAAGTCTTGTAACTTCAAAACTACGTAAGTTATTCACTTTAAACTTGGAATATACCTACTTGTCATCAACTCCAGTGTTAGGGGCAACATTCCCAATAACTCTGTTTTGTATTTTGACAGAGTTATGCCCCTTTTTCACTTAGATTTTCTGGTTAAAGTTTATATTCAAAAGTTTTGTAACTTCAAAACTACATAAGCTATTCACTTGAAACTTTGAATGTACCTTTGTCATCAACTCCAGTATCAGGGTGAACATTCCCCATAACTCTTTTTTTTTTTGGATAGAGTTATGTCCCTTTTTCACATAGATTTTCTGGTTAAAGTTTATATTCAAAAGTTTTGTAACTTCAAAACTACACAAGTTATTCACTTGAAACTTAGAACTAACCTTTATAATCAACTCTAGTACTAGGGGAAACATTACCCATAACTCTATTTTGTATTTTGACAGAGTTATGCCCCCTTTTCACTTAGATTTTCTGTTTAAAGTTTATATTTGTTTCAAAAGTTTGGTAACTTCAAAACTACATAAGTTATTCACATTAAACTTGGAACTAACCTTTGTCATCAACTCTAGTATCAAGAGCAACATTACCCATAACTATGTTTTGTATTTTGACAGAGTTATGCCCCTTTTTCGCATAGATTTTCTGGTTAAAGTTTATATTCAAAGTTTTGTTACTTCAAAACTACATAAGTTATTCACTTGAAACCTGGACCGAACCTTTGGTCATCAACTCTATTATCACGGGCAACATTACCCATAACTCAGTTTTGTATTTTGACAGAGTTAGCCCACTTTTTACATAGACTTTGTGGTTAAAGTGTTTGTTCCAACATTTTATAAACCATACAAGGCTTCACTTAAAAATATAGTATTTTAACAAATTTATGCCCCTTTCACTATCCAAAATATGTACCAACTGACAAATAGTCGAGCACGCTGTCCTCTGACAGCTTTTGTTCATCCAACCTTCACCAATTGTGTACAGTTTGTCTATGAACGTAAGACTACAGGCGAAGTCGAATATAAGCATTATCGGTCCAGAAAAACCAGAGTTATTGACCCATGTGTTTGAAAAAAGCATCAACGAGTTATCAAGGATTGGCTTGCACACCATTTGTGATTCAATGTTGACCAAACTTACACAGTTTGCGCATGACCATAAAAATTGATTGAAAAATTTGATTTCCAACAGTTGCAAGACTTGCATGCAGTTATTTGTACATGCAACATTGATGTCTTCAGAGCCTGCATTAACATCATTTATTATCATTGGACAGAAAATTATCAAAGAAAAAGCAAAACTTTACCTTATAGCACAGCCATCACAATTATCGCATTGCAACTAGTTCTCCAAAACTGTTTGCGAAAAAGACATCAAAATCTACTGTTTCTGCATTTTCCAGAATTGTCAATGACCAAATGAAAAAGGGTCAGGTAAGAGTATCGAGAAAAATGATTCGAGAACCATCAGCAAAAAAGCGCACATCCACTACCCAACTCATACTTAAGTTAGCCCATTGCACTAACCGATGTTTTAAATCAAAATTGATCCTATCCCCTTCTGCGTATTGTTCAGATACCTTAATTTTCAAACCTGTCACAACAGTATGGTCTTCATCTGTACCAGTTCTCAGGTGAGCGCTTTGGGCCATCATGGCCCTCTTGTTTCCATTTACCAGAGGCATTGTTCCTTAAGTCTTAGAGCCCATGGTTTTTCCAGACCTGTTGAATTTAAAGCCCTGGACTATAATTTGTCAACAGGACTGGTGTACCTATTGGAAACATGGCACCACTCAGATTTGAAAATTCACAAGCCAATTACTAGCTAACAAGACAAATGCCATAAAGCCATTTTTTACATCATAAATCAATTACTGTGTTAAGAGCCTGGCCTTATCCAATCAATCAGAAAGACATCAATGAAATCTCCATACATCATTGCACATTAATTTTCCCAGGAAAACTCACAGATGTTTATTACAGTAACTGCTCATTCAGCTATTTGAGGTAAAGCACATTCTGATCTTCCTCAGTGATCTAGGGTTCCATTTTCCAACTGCTGTTGATTGTTATGGCAGTTATGGTGCCTTTGAAGGTTTGTGTGTCCTAATTAAGTATGCATGTAGGTTTCTGGACACCTGGGCCATGAAAACCTAGGTAAATGTTCTGGTAAGATGGGTGTTACTATATTAAAGTCAGTTTATATAATTCTTCTTCCCAGGGGGTCAGGTCAGAGACATGGGAAACTTGGAGGAGTCCAAGGTCATGCCGCCATTGACCCAGATTCCTTTGTTAAGCTAAAAGAACATTGTTCCATGTCAAGTGTACCTCATGAAATGTAGTTGTAGATTTAGGCATCAAGACTTAGTGTATGTCATTTTGTCAAGTGTATTGTTGTCTAAAGCATTTGTTTTCCATCATAATGATTAAGATATTGACTATTTTATTAAATAAATCCCAAGTCAGCTAATTAATGAATTCTGTTTTCGTGTGCAGTAATTTATGATCGAAATATCTCGTTTAGCTCTAGTATTCACAAAAAATGGCTGATGTTTTCACTCCAAATGGGGGCGGTAATGAGTGTACTGAGTGTACCCAGATACTTCTAGAAAATTTGGCACAGGCATGGAATTTTCTGATTAGAAAAATATTTTCTTATGAGAGTTGGCCAGATGATCTTGATATCTGGTGTAATTACCAGTGTTGGGCACCTCCCAAAAATGTGACACTCATATTAGAGCCATTGTTGCAGACTGGTTTGGGGTCATAGCCTTCAAGATAGTGGCACTCATGAGAATTGAGTAATACAGGCATGGCATTTTCTGATTAGAAAAATATTTTCTTATGAGAGTTGGCCAGATGATCTTGATATCTGGTGTAATTACCAGTGTTGGGCACCTCCCAAAATGTGACACTTGTATTAGAGCCATTGTTGCAGACTGGTTTGGGGTCATAGCCTTCAAGATAGTGGCACTCATGAGAATTGAGTAATACCAGTCTGGTAATATTGTTCAAGTAAGAATCATTGTCATTAAAGATGGTGCTAGGTGAAAGTGGTAAGAAATTGAGTATACCAGTCTGGTCACATTGGTCATATTAGAAGCATTGTTACTGAAGACTGATTTTGGGCTCCTAGCCTGCAAGATAGTCGAAGTCATGAGAAGTCTAGTAACTTTGTTCAGAATAAAGGCCCTGCATTGTTTCAGGCCAGGGGGGGGGGTCCCTTTCAGGTCCTGGTCCCAACTGTCTATAGTAAATTAGGTAAGGTTGATGGGACACACCTCTGGTCATCACATAATGCAGCTTTGGCTCCAAAGGACCTCATAAACTTCGAAATACACACTGCAGGCTGGTTTTGGGAGCACAGTCAGGGGAATTTAGCAATACCAGTCTGGTAATATTGTTCATGTTAGAAGCTTTGTTACTGAAGACTGGTTTTACAGTTTTAGTTTTTAGAAATTACCAATGCCAGTCTTGTAACATTTTCTGCCCTGTTTTTATTGTAGTCTCTGGAAATGTTCAAGCTATGACAAGATAAGCATCACTCTGAGAAGGGTTTATTATGAATATTTATGGGAGTAGCTGTCTAAGATCATTTTTGACCTAGATTTCTTGTGATAATTATACAGCTGGAAAATTGAATGCCAATAGAATTCTGCACATTTTCTATTCTTAGGGAATGCAAACTTACAACAATGGTTTAATGTATACCAACAACTGTTGCATACTTTTGGGGATTAAAATGTACATGATTGTTTACATAAGCGTTTAAAATAAAGTTATAATCATATCTTCTTATCTTCGACATACACTCTAGAACTGAACACAAGTATGAACATATTTTCTCATTGTATGTCAAGAACAGAATATTATATTCGTTCTCAGAATTAATCCACTGTTTTGTTTAGCCTAGCGGCACGCTCTATAAATAACAATTTATTCTAGCGAGTTCAACACACTTATGATCAATTTAAAATTAGTGCGCGTTTAGCTGCCGGTGTATAGCTGTTATTATATACATGCATCAGTTAGCGTCCAGAGAATCATAAGAGCGAATATTTCAATAAATGGGGAATTTATATTTATAAACTTACTGTGCATGTTAATTTGAAATTGAGTGGTGGTTGCGTTCTATTCAGAATTAAATAGAATTGCACATTTCTATCAACTTCTCCAGTAGATGTCAATCAACCTATAAAAAGATATATCACAATAAATAAAATGTGGTGAAATAAGTAACGGAATACGTCGAACTGTTATTCATGTTACTTTTAGTTCATTTTCGTAGAATTAATACATTATTTGCAATACCAATTATACAGAGAAACCCTTGATACATCATATTCCTACCAAATATAATTTTAAATCGCCATAGTCTAATGAAATTTTATGTAAATTTTATGTTTGTGTTATCAAAAATGGAAGTCATCATTATTTCAAATGTGCTGAATGTTCTCTGAAGATTGCTTTTCAGAAGGATACACAGTATAAATGATTAACTGACTTGGAAATGTGTATGTATTATGCGTAGATAACTTCCATGATGAATGTAGGGTATATAACTTAAGAATAACTATACGCGTCTGATACAGAATAATTTTCATTCATTCCCGCAATTATTTTTTCGTACATTGTTAATTTGTTAAATTTGGCTGACAAATTTATATAATAATGATGTTAACGTAAATTATTTAGGTTATTCATGTTTCACTGGTGAAAACATGGGGCGGTATGATCGGTTTATTCACGGTACAAATATTAATAATTATTGAATTAATCACACATTAATTTTGGGATATGAGAGGTTTTCTTAGGGTGCTCAAAAAATATGGGGTCCGAGAAGTCGCCTTGTCTAGGCGGGGACCGAAAAATCTGGGGTCTGAGAAGCCACGTAACCGATCATCTTGGCCCTCTTGTATTATGTCTAGGGTAAAATGATATCTCATTATTCATGTCAACTCCAATTGTCTTTTTTAAAAGACATTTCTTGTTTCTGCAGTAAACATAATAGGAATGTTAACATATGACAAAGTCTAGCTATCATACTCATCGCTAAAAGTTTGAATGTATGTATAATTCATACATGCTACCTAATTATCATAAAGAACTGAATGTGAATATTGTTACATGATTATACTGGTTTTCATTTAGCCTACATTATGTTGGCAGTTAAAAACATGTAAGTTTAGAACATATTATCTTAATGGTCTTTAAAAATATCCCTAACTCTGTCAGGGTAAAAAGTTTCCAATACTGTTTGTGTTTCAACTTTCTGAAGTACAAAGACAGGATCAGAAGCTCTTATAAATCAAAATCATGAAGAGGATACATTTTGTTGGTCAGAGAAGTGGAGGGCAATAGAATAGGCTCTCAGGGGTGTGATTTCTCCTCCTTTCAGTTGATTTCCTCCTTTTGAATGCCAAGATTGTTTAACAAATAGTTCTGATATATTGGATCTACTTAAAAGTGACAAGTTTTGGTGAACCCAGTAAGGGGGGTAGGGTATTTTCCTCACCTGAGGTGTTTCCAAAATCACACCCCTGGCTCTGCCATACTGTATCATGTATGCTGCTCCTTTTGACACCCCACCCCACCCCACCCCCTGCTCTGACTCACTGTGTCCCTCTGGGCTGGTTAAGACATAAATGTTGAATATCCATGGATTTCAAAATATACGGTATTTGCTATTATACTTGCTAATATATTAATTAAGTCACAGAAAACAAAGACACATTTATCTTAAGACAATTACATCAAGTAAAAATATTGACCAGATCTTTTCATTTTCTATGCACAGACTGCCTACAGGTACTTGTGTAAGCTCTACATTCAAGAGACTTTAGCAAGAATATTATCTGCCCCAGCATATGACCTCATATCACCCTACATCCATAAATATCAGCCAGCCAGTCTAGGATCAATATGTTCTCTGAATATAGCTGGTTCGGTATGGTGTCAGTTGTTGAACTTTTGGTACCAGCATTCCTTCAACTTGGATATTCTACATACTGTGAACATTTTAAGATATTAAGATCTTGACTGTCGTTCTTACCTCTTAAGATTTTAATAAAACCATCTTTATTTCTTATGGAAGTCTGAATTTGCCAATATTTGGTGCTTAATGGCACTTAGCTGTATAAAAAGGTGTTGACTATCTCAAACGCTGTTGAAATTATTCTAATTTTGATAAGAAAACCTGCATTTGTTATCATTTTGTGAACCTGCATTTGTTATCATTTTGTGAAAAATGGCTCTTTTTCTCCTGCTGTGAAAATAATTTTGAATATATCTAACACACATTCTGGAAAATGTCTGACCTGGTTTCACTATCAACTAAAAGGCACTTTCCTTGCTTTAAAAATGGCCTTGATTTATAATCAAACACCCATTCTGGAAAATGTTCTGCCAGCAATTCAATTTTATATGAACACTCTGTTATTAATGACAAATTTATGACCAAGGGAAGTAACTTGAGTGATTTGTTTACTCAGTGTAATGTGTGCCAACATATTGAAGTGTTTGGTAAAAGCAGGTTTGCAAGGAGTTTACATTAGCAGTATCAACTATTTATTGGCACCATATAATGCTCAGGAAATCACTGGAATAATTATTGGGGATATTTGGCACTGCTCTGGGCAGGAGAGTTTCCCATTTCCTGTCTGAATTCTGGGATTGCATTCACACATTTGATAAGGGTTGGGTTGGGGGAGTGGAGCAGACACTGGAAATGAATAGCTGTGAATATCTTGGCATACTTAAATCTCAAAACTTGAATTGAATCTTCCAAATTTCAATTTCAATCTTCCAAATTTAAATTTCTTGTGTTTGCTTTGCTACTTATATAAGGTATAGAAAACTTTTCACCAATCACGTGCATGAGTGTAAAATACAGACTGCTCTAATATCATTTTTAATTTATACAGTTTTGGACTGGTTATATTATTTTCTATTTGAAATATTTTTTTTTGAATATTCATTTGATGATCGTATGAATTAAATGATGGGGATGTTGTATGTTTAATGAATATATCATACTGACTCTGTGTATATTCAGGGCAATAGGGAATATTTCATTTAAAAAAAATCACTTCACATTACATTTGAAAATTGCTTATCAGGCATGGATACCAGATTTTGAGTTAGAGGGGGAGTGGGTGGTGGGGGGTGGGGGGCTGACATATTCAGTAACAGCCATCAAACTGCATTTAGTTTAAACCTATTTATTTTAGCTTGATTGCATGTAAGCCTAAGGCTTATTGAGACACTCTCGAGTCCATTTCCTGGGTAGAAACAGTACTTGGTGTCTCTCAGAGTGGGGATCGAACCTGGAACCTTCCGATCGCTAGGCAGACACCATATACACTACAGCACCGTGGCCTCAAACTGCATTTGGTCTCTACATGTTGGGATAGATATCGGAAAGATGCAATATCCACAAAAATTAGTAGAACCCACTGGCTGAATCAAAATAGCAAAGCTGTTTTCACACTAACCACTAGCCTGACAGCCCGGGGCTAGTGAAATGTAATTTGGGCTAGTAGAAATTCAGAAATGTATATAGTTGGGCTAGTGGACATTTCACCAGATTACTATGATAAAGATTCGGGCTAGTGGATTAAAACAATTAATGTGAAGACTGGCACAGAACTGAACAATAAATTGAAGAACATATCATTGGCAATGTAATGAACGGTATATTTGAAATTGAATGTTGGATAATTTTAGAAGGGGTGTGCGCCTCTTCCGTTGCCTCCCCCCCCCCCCCTCGCCTCTCGAAATCTGCCTATGCTTATTATTAGAGCTGTTGGGAAAGATATTTGTTCATTTTTGGCGTCAATATAGAATTAGCCATCGGTTCATTATAAGGTGCGCTGCAACTGTCCTGGAAATGGATAATTGAATATTTTAAGAAACTTTACCTGTTTAGATTCTGCATGCTTTAACCATTTTTTTCATCATCTATATAGCAGAAAGGAAAATGCACTAAAGAAATGTCTTATTTTCATTTCAAGCATTCAGCTGTTTTAAAATACCAATATCAGTTAAGTTATTCAAATCAAATTCAAGCAAAGCCCACATAATTACAAGGTAGAATAATGACCAATACCAGACCGTTAAATTGCAGTGGTCAGGCATGCAATTAAGATTGAATGGCTTCAAACCCCATACTTAGATTACATGCGAATTTAATGCAAATAAATGTATTGATGTCATTTGTTCAGATATATTCCCCGTCTATTCAATTTCACAGGTTGGCTGTGCATCCTGGTAAAACTGTTGATGTTAATGTAGCCCAGAGCAATTTCAAATCCTACCATCCAATTACTGTATGATGGGCTATTCATTTTATCTTTGATTCATCATAAAAATTCAGTGTGTATCCCTGCATCAGATATTTGTACAAAAAATCCCATAAAAAATAAATCAATAACCGAACAAATTTAGTTGGAAGTGGGTTTATGGATGTGAATAGACTTTAATTAAATGATCCGCAATATTTTCCCCTTTAAACATTAAGTAAAATTTAAGGAAGTTATCTAATAAATGTTTGCTACGTGTTGTTTGTTTATGCTAGGTTCCCACTATCACGATTTGCATCACGATTGAAATTGTGGTCTTAATCGTGGACCAATCGTGGTGATCCTATCAGATCTTAAGGTCAGTCGTGGCAATGGTGTAAATTGTAGAAAAATGTTGAACGGCTTAAAATTCGCTACGCTTACCATGATCAACTGCGATTAATTGTCCATCAGGATCATCGTATCAGATCTTATTGCATCGTAACAAAGCGCGACAAATCATATCTAGTCATTGCATCCAAATCGTGGTGATCAGGATCAATCGTAGACAAGAAAAAACACCACTCTCTGTTAGGATGTGTTGCTATGTCAAGAGACAATGACGTCAATATTTACATCCAGTCGTATTTACATCCAATCATTATCTCCATCGATCATTGTTTTATTGTTTGTTTGTTTGGATTTTTCGCCGTATTCAACAGTATTTCAGTCATAACGGCGGTCAGTTTAGCTACTCACACTTTTCCTGGGAAAACTGGTTTACCAGTACTAAGTGCCCTACTTGAATCAGAGGTAGGGGGTGAATGGCCGTAGAAATAATTTCATGACCAATTGCCACACAAGTTATGCGGCCGGATCTCCATCGATCATGATCATGAAAAACATCGCGATCGATCATGATCATGAAAGACATCGCAACCACAATAGTATCCTATCGTATAGGAGCACATTGATTCGTGATAAGCGTATCGGAACTTATCTGTACGTACTAGAACATCCTAATTTGGGGAACCTGATCGTGATGATCGTGTCAGATTGAGACCCGATCGTGGACTGGATTGAAACAATCCCTACGGAACGTATGTAATTGTATCTAAACGGCAGATCAGATCGTGACACATGAAATTTACAGACCGTGACCAGATCGCAAGAGAGCGCAAAGCATCGTATCAAAACTTATAGACTCGCAACACATCGTATCAAAGCCGGAAATCTAAGAAAATACCGCGATCAGCTACGAGTGGCCGATCATGGCGTTCGTGTCTGATCGCACAATAGTGGGAACCTAGCATTACATGTAAACAATATCCATAAAAAAATCTCCATTGTATCTGCACAATGCATGTTGCGAACCATCAAACACAATTTCATCTTTCTTTTTCTGAGCAATTGCATGCTGTGTATTTTTTTCTGCTTGAAGATGCTTGTTATTTACTTATTCTTTTTTTTTTTTTAACAACATGTTTTGATCAATTTCAAGAATGGTGGAGAATATAAAGCAATAATGGCAATTATAATGATTGTTAATTTTCCCTTGATAGGTAGTTGACGATGGTTGTGTTATGATGATGATGGTGATGATGATGATAATGATTATTAATTTTCCCTTGATAGGTAGTTGACGATGGTTGTGTTATGATGATGATGGTGATGATGATGATAATGATTATTAATTTTCCCTTGATAGGTAGTTGACGATGGTTGTGTTATGACGATGATGGTGATAATGATGATAATGATTATTAATTTTCCCTTGATAGGTAGTTGACGATGGTTGTGTTATGATGATGATGGTGATGATGATGATAATGATTATTAATTTTCCCTTGATAGGTAGTTGACGATGGTTGTGTTATGATGATGATGGTGATGATGATGATTATTATTATTATCATTTTATTTTGAAGATGGTATCATGGTGGTGTTGATGATGATGATGATAGTTTTGATGACTAAGAATTGTTCTATATTTAGATTTGATTTGGCATGTTAAAATGTTTATGAAAACTTGATTGCTTTAATTCAGAAAATACCTTTCAGTTTGCTAAAACGTGGACAATCAAATTACTTAACTTTGTGCTGAAAGTCAGATTTCACAAATAAGTTGTTGTTCATCATGATAATGATGGTGACTACAGTCCGTAAAAATGCAAGTGAAAACTGTTATAAACATGGACTAATCGATACAGGTAAAATAAACGATTTAAATTGCAGACGACTACAGCGTGTTTGTAAACAGAAAACCAAGATTCCCCCTATTTACAATAAATGGTTGATCCCCTCATTATCAACAAAATTTAAACTGACTATGAATGTTGTTTTCAAACTTATGAGCTCTTTGGCATGTTCAAAATGTTTATGAAAACTGGAAGACTTCAGTTCAGATAATACTTTTTAGCTCACCTGAGCACGTAGTGCATATAGATTTGCCCTTCGTCCGTCCGTCAGTCCGTCCATCTGTCGGATTTTTGTGTCGCGCATAACTCAAAAAGTATAACTGCTAGAGTGATGAAACTTTATAAGCATATTCATGGGCATTGGGGCTTGTGCACCTAGGTATTTTGGTTCAGCGGAGTTATGGCCTTTTTTTAGCAACAAATGATATTTTTGGACTTGTGTCGCGCGTAACTCTAAAAGTATTGCTGCTAAGAGTGATGAAACTTTACAAACATTTTAATCAGCATGTGAACTTGTGCACCTGGGTATTTTGGTGCAGTTTTTTTCTGACATCAGCGGAGCTATGCCCCCTTTTGTAGCAAAAAATGACATTTTTCGACTTGTGTCGCGTGTAGCTCAAAAAGTATTATTGCTAGAGTGATGAAACTTTATGAACATATTAATCAGCATGTGAACATGTGCACCTGGGTATTTTGGTGCATTTTTTCAGACGTCAGTGGAGTTATAGCTCTTTTTTAGCAACAATGACATTTTTGGACTTGTGTTGCACATAACTCAAAAAGCATTACGTGAACATGTACACCTAGGTATTTTGGTGCAGTTTTTTTTTTGACATCAGCAGAGTTATGGCCCTTTTTAGCAAACAATGACATTTTTGGACTTGTGTCGCGTGTAACTCAAATAGTATTATTGCTAGATTGATGGAACTTTATAAACTTATTAATCAGCATGTGAACTTGTGCATCTGGGTATTTTGGTGCAGTTTTTTCAGACGTCAGTGGAGTTATGGCCCTTTTTTAGCAAAAAATGACATTTTTGGACTTGTGTCACACATAACTCAAAAAGTATTACTGCTACAGTGATGAAACTTTATATACATATTGATCAACATGTGAACTTGTGCACCTGGGTATTTTGGTGCAGTTTTTTTGGACATCAGCGGAGTTATGGCCCTTTTTTTAGTAAAAAATGACATTTTTGGACTTGTGTCGCGTGTAACTCAAATAGTATTATTGCTAGATTGATGGAACTTTATAAACATATTAATCAGCATGTGAACTTGTGCACCTGGGTATTTTGGTGCATTTTTTCCAACATTAGCAGAGTTTTGTGACAACAGCGGAATGTGGGGGCTTCCTTGTCCTACAGACACATGTCTAGTTTATTCAATGTTGACCAAACTTACACAGATTGCATATGACCATAAAAATTGATTGATAAAATTTGATTTCCAACAGTTGCAAACCTTTTATGCAGTTATTTGATCATGCAACATGGATAAGATGGCTTCAGAGCCTGGATTGACATCATTTATCATCACTGGACAGAAAATTATCAAAGAAAAAGCAAAACATGAACTTATAGCACAGCCATCGCAATTATCGCATTGCAACTAGTTCTCCAAACTGTCTGTGAAAAAGAAATCAAAATCTGCTGTTTCTGCATTTTCCAGAATTGTCACTGACATAATGAAAAAGGATCAGGTAAGAATATTGCGAATAATGATTTGAGAACTGTTAGCAAAAAAACGCACATCCACTACCCAACTCGTACTTTAGTTAGCCCATTGCACTAACCGATGTTTGAAATAAAAATTGATCTTATCCCCCTTTGCGTATCGTTCGAATACCTAATTTTCAAACCTGTCACAATAGTATAGTCTTCATTATACCCCCACAAACGAAGTTTAGGGGGGGTATATAGGAGTGAGCTTGTCGGTCCGTCGGTCTGTTGGTTTTTGGTTTCCGGATGATAACTCAAGAAAGGCTTGACATATTCAAATAATTAATGGTACACATGTGTAACATCATAGAATACAGGTCAAGTTTGATGTTGGTTATAAACCACTAAATTTTGACAGAGTTATGGCCACTTTTTGACTTTAAATTCCCTAAAAACATGATTTCTGGACGATAACTCAAGAATGGCTTAATGTATTCAAATAATTCTTGGTATACATGTGTAGCATAAAAAATTACGGGTCAAGTTCGACTTTGGTTACAAAACACTAAATTTTGACAGAGTTATGGCCCTTTATTTGACTTATATTCTCTAAAAACATGGTTTCCTGACGGTAACTCATCAATGGCTTGACATATTTCAAAATTATTGGTACACATGTGTAGCATCACAAAATACAGGTCAGGTTCGACTATGGTTACAAACCACTAAATTTTGACACAGTTATGGTCCCCCTTTTGGACTTTAATTCCCAAAAAACATCGAGAATAACTCATGAAAGGCTTCTCATTTTAAAATTATTTTTGGTACATAGGTGTAACATCATAAAATACAGATCAAGTTCAACCTAGGTTACAAACCACTAAATGTTGACAGTTATGGCTCCTATTGAAATTAAATTTTTCCAAATACACTGTTGACCATTCACAAATTAAAGCATTCTCTCTCTGTCCATTTCTTTCTAATGGATGCCATAGTTTTGTGACAAGGCCATATTGTGGGGGTATATCCGTCACTCATGTGACAATTCTAGTCTGTACCAGTTCTCAGTTGAGCGCTTTGGGCCATCATTCTCTTTCACAAATTAGTTGTTATAGAGTGTGATGATGATAGTGATGATGATGACGACGATGACGTTGATAATAGTGATTTTGATGACAACAGCGATGCTAATTTTGCTATTAATTTTTCCAGGATTCCTCTTACGAGAAGAAACTGGAGGTGAATTATGGGAAGTTCTACAACCAGAGCTACCTGAAGAGCGGCTCACGAAACTACCGAGGCCGCACGCTCTCGGAGCCGAAAGTGAAGAACAATGTCAACCAGTTCATTAGACCAGGTATTACACATTATACTATTACCATGTGAAAAAAATCTTCACAAAACCCATTGGCTGGATTTCAATATACCGTAAATTCTCGCGTATAGGACACCCCCGCGTATAAGACGCACCTAAAAATTCTGGTCGTAGTTTGTGGAAAAAAAATTATGCGATTAAAAAGCTTCTAAATGCTTCGTAACGCATCAAAATCTTTAATTTTGCGTTCATTGTTTATAAACACCGAAAATATTTTTGTCATGAAAATCGCTATCTACAAACGTGGATACATTACACTAAATGTATTTTTGCTGTATTGAGAGGTGTTGAGAAGTCTCAGTGTCAACACCTTTAATTACACCATAAGCGCTTATTGTTTGTTTGACAAACACATAGAGTTCTGCAAGTATCATCAATGACACCGTGGTTATTGTTTGCAGAGTAATACAAAAGGTGTGAAGTAGTTTGTCAAGTGGTGTTTACTCTGCAGTTCGTTTGACCCTGGTTCTTATTTCTTATGCATTCTGTATTATTGCACATATATTTTAATTGCGTAAAATTAAGAAATAAAATATAAAACACACAAAATTAGAACTATATATTATATTTTTAAACAATCCCAATATAAAACATCATGAAACGTATCGGGTACGAATATTTGCTTATCCATTTATAAGCGTCTTAGTGACGTCGATCAAGCATCTATTGAAAATGAAAATGGTGGCCAAAATACTACGAATGATATTTATAATAGAAACGCTAGGAGTTTTTGCTTATATTCGCGTATAAGGCGCACCGAAAAAATGATACAATTTTCGGATTAAAAAAGTGCGGCTTATATGCGAGAATTTACGGTAATTTTACTGAAATGTTCGTAAGGTGTCTCTCTCTATCAAGTTCCCATGGGCTACAACTAGTGTTGGGTCATCGGTTTGAAATTGCAATACATCATGACGTTGGAATCGGTTGGCACTTCCGATGCGATTTTACCCAGTGACCTATAAAAACTCGTAGCTGATTGTGATGTTTTTATAGGTCCCTGTTTTACCCATTATAATCAGTTTCGAATGTTATATTGTATTATACATATTTCTCTTTTTTTAACGCACACAAAATACTTAAATATGGATGTTTGTGTGTTTCGTTTGTGCATTAATAATGATTGTAAACAAATAAGCAATAATTTCAATAACATAACTTTTATTTACAAAACCGGTTGATGCTCGAACATTTGTGAACATAAAAAACAATTATAGAACAAGTAAATTGAACATGCAAAAACTGTGAAACTATTCAAAATGAATGTCGAACCGATGATCAATTTTGTAACTGTGACACCAATAATCGACATTGAAATAAATGTACACACCGCTAATCGATTTTTTCCGATCATCACTAGCTACAACTGTCACTCTTTTCTTACCATCAGGTGAGCGAAATAGGGCCATTGTGACCTTCTTGTTTGATATCTAATGGTTATAAATCAAGAGTAGTTCTTTGTTTATCATGAAATATCCATGCCTCCCAAGTCCAAAACATTCCATCTTCTTTTTCAGAAAATTTTTCCTATTCAAAAGGAACCCCAAGTTTCTTGAAGAATACGGCAAAGAAGAGTAAGATATATGTAGTACATTTGTTTTGTTTTGACGTTAATGTACAGTCTTGCATTAATGTTTGTTTTTGTCTTATATTGTGTGAATGCAAATTATTTTTCATGTTTTTTAATATCTGTTTCTGGTTATTTCATTAACTTGGATTTTGGACCAGGGTAATGTTAATTGTTGATTACATTTCTCTTCATGCAACATAGTCTTCAAGATCCTTTTGAACCAAATTTTTTGAAGAAAAATTTTGGTTATTAGATTTGGGTATGTCGTTGGGCGGGAGGGCAGACGGGGCACCCGGCAGGGTGGCGGCATTAACTTTTCGTTTCCACTCTCTAACTCGAGAACGGATTGCAATATTTTAACAAAACTTCATACATAGATATTTTATATCGAGACATGGCTTGGGATTGCATATGGGGTGGGTGGGGTCAAGGTCACGGTAGCTAAAAATAGAAGAAAATAACTTGAGAATGCATCGAGTTATTTTAATAAAACTTCACACAACTTCATACATAGATACCTTATATCGAGACCTTACTTGGGACTGCATATGGGGTGGGTGGGGTCAAGGTCACTGTTACTGAAAATAGAAAAACGGTTTCCTCTCAATAACTTGAGAACGCATCGAGATATTTTAATGAAACTTCATACATATATACCTTATATCATGACTCTGCTTGGGATTGCATATGGGGTGGGTGGGGTCAAGATCAAGGTCACCGTTACTAAAAATAAAAAAATGGTTTCCGCTCAATAACTTAAGAATCCATAAAGATATTTTAATGAAATTTCATACATAGATACCATATATATCGAGACCTCGCTTGGGATTGCATATGGGGTGGGTGGGGTCAAGGTCACCATTACTAAAAATAGAAAAACGGTTTCCGCTAAATAACTTAAGAATCCATAAAGATATTTTAATGAAACTTCATACATAGATACCTTATATCGAGACCTCGCTTGGGATTGCATATAGGGATGGTGGGGTCAAGGTCTCCATTGCATAAAATAAAAAAATGGTGTCCGCTCATTAACTTTAGAATGCATCAAGATATTTGAATAAAACTTCATACATAGATACCTTGTATCTAGACCACACTTGGGATTGCATATGGGGTGGGTGAGATCTAGGTCACGGTCAATGTTACAAAAAATACAAAAACGGTTTCTGCTCAATAATTTGAGAACGCTTTGCGATATTTTAATGAAACTTCATACATAGATACCTTATAACGAGACCTCTCTTAGGAATGTATATGGCACGCATAGCTTTCTTTCATTATTGTGCTGACTTTTATGTATTTCGTTAGAAAAATTTGGTTTTCGTGGAATTTCCACGTTTCTTTTGTTAAATTTGTACTAAAAATCATAGTCCAACTTGTTCAGTTAATATAAATTGTGCATTAAATGCAATTTTGTAGTGGAATTAATTTCGCCTAAAATACAAAAAGTCATTAGGGCTTTGTGAATTTGTGCTGTATTCCTAAATTAAAAAACACAGATTAATTCAAATAAGCTTTTTGCAGTGCTTTATCTTCTAACTAAAATTCCCAATTCAGAAATATTCTGATTGATTCCTTAAGCTATTCTTTACAACTGCTTAAACACAATTCTTATTGATTCCTTACGCTTAATTTTTACAACTGCTTAAACATTGCAAGAATAGAAATATAAATTAATTAAACGTACAGTGATGAAAGACCTCTCACTACTTATGACACAAACAGTTAAACACTGGCAAACAGTTTAGGATGATTTTATCAGTTGATATAACTGGTGGCTGAGTCATAATATACTTTACAAACAGCACAAAAAATACCCATGTTTATGTTTCACAGTAAAGCCAACATACAATAAAGCTTTATACGATCCTCATGTGTCTGTATGAATGAAGTTTAGTCAGCCTAAAATGTAATAAAATACCCCAAAATCAGCTGAAATCCTTCTGTGGCTTAATAAGTTTTATTTTGTTGGTATGTGAATCACAATTTAATAGCCTTCTTTCATTGAATAAACCAGTCACACTTCTTTCTAATAATTATCCAAGTCTATCTGCAAACTGAAGAAAAGTGCAAAAAATATTAAATATAATTGAGGCATGTCGTGGGAAAACCTGGCTTAATGCATGTGCGTAAAGTGTCGTCCCAGATTAGTCTGTTCAGTCCGCACAGGCTAATCCAGGACGGCACTTTCCGCCTACATTGGATTTATCTTTAGAAGAGACTTCCTTGAAACAGAAATACCATAAAAGCGGAAAATGTCATCCTGCTTTTATGGTATTTTCTTTTTCGTCTCTTCTAACCATAAATCCACTGTAGGCGAAAAGTGCCGTCCTGGATTAGCCTGTGCGGACTTACACACACGCATTAAGCCCGGGGTTTGTCATGACACGGCTCTATTATATTCTGTATATATATATATATATATATATATATGTATGTTATATATGTTATGTATGTTAACTATAGTTTTCATTGTAATAACTAGTATATTTTTCAAACTAATGTAGAACCCACAACTAAATAATATATCTGGGATAATGCATAATTAATGTAAAACCAAAGAATGAATCGTAATTTTACTTTCTTCCTAAATGTTTTGTGTTGTTTGGTGTCGTATATGGTATGTTTATGTTTTATTGTTTTGTGTGCGAGTTTTTCATTGTTTTCTTCATATATATGATATATTTTTCAAATAACAGTGTTATAACTTCACAGTAACTAGCCAATAAATTGTGGTCATGGTAATTTTCATTGTATTTAAGTCAAACTATATGATATTGTCCCAATTTAATCACATTTTAAGTAACTGTGTAAATAGTTTTAATAAAAATTATCCCTAATGTGTTGTTTGCTTAACACAGAAAATGTATGATATTTGACAGAAACAATAATTTTACTATTTTTATGCCCCCCCCCCCCCCCCCCAGCATCTTGATGCGGGAGGCATTTTGTGATTGTCCTGTCCATTGGTTCGTATGAGGTTTTGTTTCCTCTAGCACCAACACCGCTTGCTACAACATTTGGATACTTACACAGTTGTTGCTTATGACCATTCTCAATCCACCCATATCACCCAACCTCTTTGATGTTGACCTGAACCTAATTCTTGGTTAACTAGATTTTACCATTTTGTCTACCACCAACACCACTTACTACAATACTTAGATACTTGCACAGTTGTTGCTAATGACCATTCCTTATCCACCCATATCACTCAACCTCACTTTGACCTTGACCTAACTTCGACTTAGAATAATTCAAATGGGCTATCCAGCACCAAGGGGGGTCATCTGTGTTTATCAAACACAGCGTCTTGTTCTGTTACGCCAGTAATAAATATTTTCATAAGATACTCAAGGAAAATGTATTATCATTCTTTAGGAACAATGTCTGTGTTATTATATAAAATTAAATCACAGTTTATTGGCTAGTATCAACTTTATTTGAAGCGTGTCGTCGGAAACCCGAGCTTAATGCATGTGCCTAAAGTGTCATCCCAGATTTGCCTGTGCAGTCTGCACTAATCCAGGATGACACTTTTCGCTTTAATGGTATTTTCTGTTTCAAAAAAGTCTCTTTTAAACAAAAATCCACTGTAGGCGGAAAGTTCGTTCCGGATTAGCCTGTGCCTACTGCACAGACTAATCCGGAATGATGGTTTACACAGATGCATTAAACCCAGGTTTCACATGACACGCCTCATTTAATTTTAATTTTTATTCTTACTACATGCATTATTACAGTTTTCGACATTAGTAATTAGTATTTATTAAACTCTTTTTACAGTTTCTTTTCACTTACATATATTTTCTTGTTTGCCATTTATGCAACATTTCTTTCTTTTACTTTCATTAATTTTGTTTAAATTTTCTCCTTTGGTTCCCTTTCAGGCGGCATGATGACATTAGGTAAGCGAATCAAGACGGTTTGGATGATTAACAACTAAAGTACCTACATTTTGAGATTTAAGACCATCCTTTTATCAATCTGATGTTTTATGTACCATTAAAATACCTATTTTATATGGCTATTTTATCAATTTATTTCAGTTATTAAGAAAATACTTATTATGGAATAATAATTATTGATTCTATTCATGTTAATTGAAATAGCACAATAATTGCCAAAATTAGTACCAACAATAAGATATTGAAGTTTAAGTATTCCAAACTGATTAAAATATCAAGTACATTCATTGATGCTGCGGTTTAGTTTTGAAATACAGTGTTTCTAATTTGTGGTTCTTTGAATAAAACAAAGAACGCTGAGCATGTGAGTATGTTGTTAACTGTTGTTGATTATAGAATGATGAATGCGAATGTTGTTTTCTAAATGGAATTTCTATATTTCTCTATGTAGATAATCTATAAATTGTCCATTGAAAGCCAAAAGGGCCTATCAGCCTTCTTTGCACATATGCTGATAGGTCCTTTTGGCTTTGTACTGCAAAGTGTGAACCTTCATGAGTCGCAGCGGTGTAAGGTGCCTGCCATGCGGAAATTGTCGTCCCGGATTAACCTGTGCAGACTGCACATGGCAGATCCGGGACGACACGCAGGTGCATTTAGCTCGGTTTTCCCACGACACACCTCAAATAAACTGTGTACCTTTTCAATCTGAGTCCTCTGTCTTGGAAGAAATTGGGTACCATAGGCCTTTTGGTCTGTAGTTTGGTGGACAGTTCCTACTGTCTGAGCGATAACAACAAAAATGTACTTCCAAAAGATGTGGTTATCTAACTTAGTAGATTCCTTAAGTAAAGTAAATGAACATTAAGATTAGGATATACATAGCAAAACACTGACCATTTATTGCAGACTAGATACTGTACAATCCTACTGTATAATTGTTTTATTTTGCGGCGTCTACATTTTGCACAATCTTGAAAAAGTAACAGAACTTCAAGCTGCGGTCCTATAATATCTTTGACAACTGCTGAATAATGAAAAAAATTCAAACAAAATGGCCATACATGTTCCTGTTGCTGATCATTTAATTCACAAACTCACATTGCCAAGCATTTGAATTACAGCACTGATTGAATAAGAAATACAGTGGTTCATTTTTGTCCTTTCTAATTTTCAGCGCAAGGCAAACCAGTAACGAAAGTTCGTCGGAGCTCTTCGCCTGGACCTGTCGGAACCGGCACGGTCCCGGAAAATTCTGGAACTGGAACAGGAAGCCTGAAAGGAATCCGGCGGAACTTGGAGGCCGTGAGAATGAGCACATATCCGGGCGGGAAACCCCCACCCCCGCGGGAGATTGCGAAGATTGACCGTGATGACTGGCCCGCGCCTCCCTCACCCGCGGCTATATTACCTGAAATATGCAAGTGATATTATGAATACATAATATATATACCCTTATAAATGCCTCTGGGGGCTTTCCATTTCCCAACGAGGGGAATTTAATATAAGTTCAGTTCTTGGTGTTCTGTCATATATATCAATATACACGTGGAAAACATTGTTATATTACTGTGTAGCTCATTGTAAAACATTTCTTGCAAAGATTTACAAAAAAAGGTGTTTTGCATGGATTTGTATTGTAAGTGAGGGCATTAATTAGGCATGGATGTTTTGTTGTTATTAAAAAATTGGGGTAGGGGGGCCTTTATTAGGGTGGGGGCATATATGAGGGAATATACAGTATATATAGAGAGAGAGTGTGTGTGTGTGTGTGAGAGTCAGCCCATCCACAATCAAGCCATTCTACTTGAAATATAGAAGTGTTGGCATACCATATTTATGCAGCAGTAAATATGGCTTTCTGACTAATATTTAGAGACTTTATGCACATTTCTTATTTCCTTAAATTACAGTTCTGAGCCTGTATTTATGCAGTTTATAAGTGAAAACTAAGGAGATAATCTTAAAATCTTGTTTAAAGCTCCTTAAAAGCTTTTTTTACATCAAAACATTCTAGCAAAGTTACTTCACCCTTTCATGTGCACAATTTACATCACATTTTGTACCCAATTTAAACTCAAAGATTTTATATACAACTGTCACCATAATCACAGAACTCAATAATTCATATAACATCTACCTAAAATAGAGAAACATCAAATTTTGTCACATTCATGAAGGCCAAACATTGGTGTTACAAAGAAATTTACACGACAAATTCTTAAAGGGACTTATTCACAGATTTTTATATTTTTCAAACTATGCCATTAAACGTATTGACTTGACAAATTAAGGAAACTGAAATAAACAGCTTTAGTACTATAACAATATAGGCATATAAAAAAAGGAAATAAAAAATATTGCTCCGAAAAGGGTTCAAACCGCAGACCTCCGGATCAAAAGCCTAACGCATTACCTCTCCGCTACATTTACTTGTCAGTGTATTTCTTACGTTATGTAAGTGATTCACTAGTTTCCAACAATTTCAACGAAAACGACAGAAACACTCCAAATTTTTTGATTGTTTAGCGTTACAAGTGCTTTATAATTTTTATCCATTTAACTGATGATTTCTCATAAACAAAACGGTACTTACAGTATATTTATATTTCAGTAGTGTTTTTTCACTCATTATTTCTTTTATTTGTTGAATCTGTGACAAGAAGTTAGAAATTTGTCCATTTGTCAATCTGTGAACAGGTCCCTTTAAATATGTTAGTTAGTGATGTTATCAGCAGGGTTGCCATTATCAAATGAAACAAAAGATTTGTATCTAAATCTAAGAGATTTGGCTAGGGGTCTAGGGGGCCCCCTTGTGATATTACCTATTGCAATATTTAAGTTCCTGAGAAAAACAACAGATTTTCTGATGATTTGAAACTATGAATTTGATTGGCAATCGGTTATTAATGACACCCCTGTATTAGTAGATTCAGTGCATAAGAAAGCTTACCTGGGGCTGTTCTCCATAGAACTTTATGAGTAACAGTGGAAAAAAAACACATTGTGATTACTGATTCCCATCTCTCGCTTGATTAACAGCGCTGCAATATGGGATTTTGTTTTGTCAATAAACATCAGGAACCTCTCGAAAGCTGAAAGCCGGGACTAGAAAAGCTAGAAAAGATCCATTGAACATAGAACAATAAGCAGGGCAGGGCAGGCTGATCAAGAAAACTGCAACTGTTGCATTTCTGTTACGTTATGAATGAAATGAATGATTGCATTATGCTGAAGTATGCTGTTCAACGATTACTTAGGACCAATGTTGGAGGGCAAATCATGACCTCTCATTCCGTCAATGATTGCATTATGCTGAAGTATGCTGTTCAACGATTACTTAGGACCAATGTTGGAGGGCAAATCATGACCTCTCATTCAGTCAATGATTGCATTATGCTGAAGTATGCTGTTCAACGATTACTTAGGACCAATGTTGGAGGTCAAATCATGACCTCTCATTCAGTCAATGATTGCATTATGCTGAAGTATGCTGTTCAACGATTACTTAGGACCAATGTTGGAGGGCAAATCGTGACCTCTCATTCAGTCAATGATTGCAGTATGCTGAAGTATACTGTTCAACGATTACTTAGGACCAATGTTGGAGGGCAAATCATGACCTCTCATTCAGTCAATGATTGCATTATGCTGAAGTATGCTGTTCAACGATTACTTAGGACCAATGTTGGAGGGCAAATCGTGACCTCTCTTTCACTCAATGATTGCAGTATGCTGAAGTATACTGTTCAACGATTACTTAGGACCAATGTTGGAGGGCAAATCGTGACCTCTCATTCAGTCAATGATTGCAGTATGCTGAAGTATGCTGTTCAACAATTACTTAGGACCAATGTTGGAAGGCAAATCGTGACCTCTCTTTCAGTCAATGATTGCAGTATGCTGAAGTATGCTGTTCAACGATAACTTAGGACCAACATTTGAGAGCTCATAATAATAGACCCATCCATGTTTTGCCATGAATAGTTTAAACTCCTCCCCAGCTATTGTTAAAGGATTAATTTCCATTCATCGAAAATCACAAACATTACAACGTGATCTTTGGAATATCACATACAAATTCCATGTGCTCTTTTGTATGAAATTGTTTAACTGCTAAACACATGATATCCATGTGCGATGATTGGTTAATATTACATATTAATTTGAATATGATTGACAGTTGTGGAAGAGTCTATTAAGTAAGGATTGAATGAGGGTTCATAATACGCTGAGGTATATACTGTTACAGTGATTACCAAAAATTATTATTCCAAGACTTAATTTGTAAGAAATGAATAAGGTGCAGCAATAGGCAAAAGTGTACTGTTCACTTAGCACTAAAAGTGGAGGGCTTTTAATAATTTACTGAAGTAAACTGTTCAAAGATTACTCAGTACCAACAGTGGAGGCCTTATAATAATCTTGTAGTAAATGAATAAGGGGTCACAAAATGATGAAGTAAACTGTTCACTTATTACTTAATAACAACATTAGAAAAGTTTTTGTAACAATTCAATGAGGTGCAGTAATATTCCGAAGTATAACTGTTCAAAGATTACTCAGTAAAAACAAGGCTTTTTAAATAATTTGTATTGACTGAATAAGGGGTCGCAATATGCCAAAGTATGCTGTTAAAAAATAACACAGGACTTACAGGTGTGCTTCATATAAACTCTGGGTTCGATACAATTATAAATATGTCTATAAGGATACATATCGTTGATTTATTACAGATTATTCTAGGCATTTCAGTAACAATCAAATAATAGTCATTTGTCCTCAAAATGCACATAATAATATTTACTGCATACAGTAAGTATGAAGAACAAGATACAAATTTCTTCTTAAAGTAAGTGTAAATTAATACTATGTTAAAATTCATTGTTGAATATTTTATGGACATTTGCATGTTTGCCGTGATAAAACCAGCCATTTGTGTTGTGATACTGTAATATGAAGACTGAAGTAATTAATCTATGGAATTTCCTATAAATGGGCAGACATTATATCCATTGTATCACAGTGCTTGGTAAAAAAATCTAGTATAATAATTAATGTGCAATGTCTTTGGAATTTGTCTGGAGCTCTTGTGGGGATTATGTTATCTGGATATTGATTTCAATTTCCATACTGCACATAATCATGTGGTAATGGTAAAAACTAAAGGTTGTGCTTGAAATAAGTATGCATTAGAACTGTTTTGCAAAACAATAATTCTTACATGATACTCTGTAATTTTTCTATAGACAAGGCCTAAAATAAAATATTGTTTGTTTCCCCTCCCACGACCGACCCAGCAAAATCACAGAGACCCAAACAAAATTATAGACCAAAGAAAACTATATTTTATTTTATTTGTGTGTGAAAATGTGGGGTGCGAATCCTTAAAAAGAATCCAATAGCGTGTACAAATCTTACTTTCAAAAGACGCTTATAAAATGATTCAGTGTCAGATTCTTGGGCGCAACCATTTCCACTCGCATATGCATGTTTTTTTAAAGACCAAGAACGCCCACCAGCAATTAACAAACTCGCCTTTATGCACCAAGTGTCCATTATCGATAAAATATTGACGCAGGAGGAGTCAGCTTAACAAGAGCCAAACAGTCAGCCAGTGAGAACGCATAAAATTTCCAACATGTAAATGAGCGTCGTTGTTAGAATGTTTATCACGCCCTCATTCTAATTTTAGTTGGTAAAGGTGCAAGTCATTTGTAACACATTTGCGTTAGGTATATGTTTTGTTATAGATATGCGTGTTTTTAACAGACACTTTTATAATAAATTACTACAAATTAAAATAGTAAATAAATAAATATTTATAAATAAATATCACAATTTTGGTGGAAGGAACCGTTTACTAAGAATACGAATTACGACGTCATGAAACTCGACAAACTGATCGCGTCAAACGTCTTATTTTGTTTTCAAAAAATTCAATTACTAGATCTAGTAATAATTAAGGAAAGTGGTATTCAAACTCATCAATGCACACGGATTAGAATTATGCAAAAACTTTGGCTGAGGCAACATTTGAATGAAAGTTAGAGGAACTAAAGTCCTTGTCAAAAATGAAAGTAAATAAACTTCAGCACCTTTTCTTTTTATTTTAATTTATCAAAAATGTTCTGTTGCTTTCTTTATATATAAACAAAGTCCTATTTGTTTTTATTTCCATTGAATGCTAATTCATTTATGCTCTAGCATATTCGTTGTTCAGATACAGTTTTACAGATTTATGCTTTTAAACACTATCCACGTGCTAAGGGTGTAACACGTTTTTCAGCTACAAACTGCTAGCCGCAGTTTGACAGTGACCGTTGCTATGGCTGTTGCTAACAGTGTTCTGTTTTGGATGCCCGGCACATTGCAACTTCACGCTATTACTCCTTAGTTTTAACAGGTTTTTATTATTAATGCTCTTGTTTTTAACGTATGTTGTTGTTTGTTCAATTTTGATAAATTATTGTAAGGTAATTAGAACATAGTATTACATAAATAAGCAGAACGTTATTCATCTACTACAACTAAAATATTAAGAATTTATACTATAACGTAACATTTCCAACATAAGGAAAACATGAATGAAAATGACTTATTGTGTATAAAAATAAAATATTTTTCTGACCTACCGACCCACTCTTTATTAGCATGGGTCGCGGGAGGGGAAACAAACAATATTTTATTTTCGGCCCAAAGAACAAAATGATTGTTGTTTAACTACCCAATAAACAATGCAAGTCCCGATTCTGAGCGGTGCATAGTAAAAAGTAGTTTCAATAACTTTTACAAAAATATATGTTAAATCATGTTAGAATCGAAATAATTATCATTGTTCATCTGTCAATAAACAACTATTTGTCGTTCAGATGCTTGACTATTAAACAACTCTGGCCAATGCCCTCGTGGTTTAATTCCTACGCATCAGAACTCCAAAATAATTTAAAAACGAAAATTATTTCTTATTTCTAAAATGGCTAGTCTAATTGGCCAAAATTCAGTCCGAAATACTGACTACTGCAGTGATACTTCACTGTCTTTTTGATAACGGATGGTAATGTGATTTTAACATATATGTGTGAACAGTTTTTTGCTTAACATTATCTTCTCCCCCGCCCCCAACCCCCACGAGAAAGTTTCTGTAAGCAAATAATATATCCTAAAGTATGTATAACTACCTAAAGTATGCATAACTACTGATCTCAGGTAGTAAAAGTTAGCGAACAATTTTTGCAAGGGTCAGTTTGATGCTCAGGTGCCGGTATAATTCGAGGGTTGAGTGTGAAACTATTGTATCGGATATAGAAATGTTAAACAGATACAACAGTTTCACGCTTAACCCTTGCTCTTTGTCATCATGGTATTGAAGCACTTGTGCCTTTGTTGTCATGGTAATGGTATTGCCCATTGAGATATTTTACACAACAATAAGTGCATGCTGCTTAAACAAAAACCAAAAGAACTAAAAGAGTAGAATAGCCATAGTATTGTGATTCTTCCAGTAAAGGGACTATGCCATCGAAAAGGGCCTCAAGGGGGCAATCTCTTTAAAAAATCTAAAATTTAGATATTAATACTGGCATATAATAACGGTTAAAACAGGATATACAAAATGGGAAAAGAGTGTCCGCATTATGAGATAAAAATCAATTTATAATAAGGGTTTTGTTTGTTTGGCCCTTTTCCTGTTTACATTTTGACCTCAGAATTGTGAGCATTTTGTATAACCATAGTTTTCACACGACTCCTTACCAAGCATGATAGCGCAGTTGGTTAAAGCGCTGTCAACTGTCATTTCTTTGTATGGCTCCTACGTCGTGAGTTCGATTCCCGCTAGGGGTTTAAATTTTTTCAGACTTTTTTGCTATTTTGTTTTATATTATTTGTCATTTATTTAATGCACATGTCTTAGTAAAGCGCATTTCCATCAAATAATATAATTTATAGTGCAGTTGGAAGCCAATTTTTCGTTGACATTGTCCCTTTAATTATTCAATAATATATTGTTCAGATTACATTAATGACAAGCACACTTCATTATTGGCAAACAACAAAGTAATACAAATGCAATTTTGCTATGCTTTATATTTATAGATTTGTATTCGGAGGGAATCAAGGTTCTTAATGAAAACAATTAGTTCTAAGTTCCCCAAGAAATAATATTGAACAGTTTATTTAGGATGAAATGTTGGTACGATTATTTTCAATTAGGAAGCAAATGAAGATTATGTGATTTTGTGGTCGTACATGACACGGGATTTCCTGCAAGTACTTGCAGTGAGGGTGTACATGACATGGGATGTCCTACAAGTGCTAGCAGTGTGTGTGTATATGATATAGAATGTCCTACAAGTACTAGCAGTGACAGTGTACAAAACATTGGATGGCCTACAAGTACTAGCAGTGAGGGTGTACATGACATGGAATGTCCTACAAGTACTAGCAGTGTGGGTGTGTAATCATGGGTTGTCCTACAAGTACTAGAAGTGAGGGTGTACATGACATTGGATGTCCTACAAGTACTAGCAGTGTGGGTGTGTATGACGTGGGTTGTCCTACAAGTAATAGCAGTGTGGGTGTACATGACATTGGATGTCCTACAAGTACTAGCAGTGACAGTGTACATGACATTGGATGTCCTACAAGTACTAGCAGTGTGGGTGTGTATGACATGGGTTGTCCTACAAGTACTAGCAGTGAGGGTGTACATGACATTGGATGTCCTGCAAGTACTAGCAGTGTGGGCGTGTATGACATGGGTTGCCCCACAAGTACAGTGTGGGTGTATATGATATAGAATGTCATACAAGTACTAGCAGTGACAGTGTACATGACATGGGGTTTCCTACAAGTACTAACAGTTCATATGTACATGACATGGGATGTCCTTCAAGTACTTGCTGTGTGGGTGTACATACAAGTACGAGCATTGAGGGTGTACATGACATAGGATGTCCAACAAGTACCAACAGTGTGAGTGTACATGACATAGGATATACAAGTACTAACAGTGTGAGTGTACATGACATAGCATGTCCAACAAGTACAAACAGTGTGAGTGTACATGGCATAGGCTGTCCAACAAGTTCTAACCGTGTGGGTGTACATGACATAGGATGTCCAACAAGTACTAACAGTGTGGGTGTACATGGCATAGGATGTCCAACAAGTTCTAACAGTGTGAGTGTACATGACAGGATGTCCAACAAGTACTAACAGTGTGAGTGTACATGGCATAGGATATACAAGTACTAACAGTGTGAGTGTACATGACATAGGATGTCCAACAAGTCCTAACAGTGTGGGTGTACATGACATAGGATGTCCAACAAGTCCTAACAGTGTGGGTGTACATGACATAGGATGTCCAACAAGTTCTAACAGTGTGAGTGTACATGACAGGATGTCCAACAAGTCCTAACAGTGTGAGTGTACATGATATAGGATGTCCAACAAGTACTAACAGTGTGGGTGTACATGACATAGGATGTCCAACAAGGACTAACATTGTGAGTGTACATGATATGTCCTACAAGTACTAGCAGTGTGGGTGTACGTGACATGGGATTTCCAACAAGTACTAACAGTTCAGATGTACATGACATGGGATGTCCTTCAAGTACTTGCAGTGTGGGTGTACATGACATGGGATATACAAGTACTAGCATTGAGGGTGTACATGACATAGGATGTCCTACAAGTACTTGCAGTGTGGGCGTACATGATACTACAAGAACTAGCAGATGTTAACACACATTAGTATTGTTGTTGTACATGCCATTTACAAGTTCTTACAGCGTATTAGGTATCTTTTAGCAGTGTGCATGAAAATTTGTCCCAAGATTTGCTGCTGTTAATTTCAATAAATGTTTTGTTTATCGTTTCCACCAGCTGTTCTATTGTGTAATATATCAAACTGCATTAAGTGAATGAAATTATAGCCAAGTGTTACAAACAATTTCATCTCTTTGAAGATAGATCTTAATACATTATGTTACACTAGCTAGTCATCTGCTGTTATTAATCCATATAAACCAGAACTGCAGAGGTTATTCCCAGATGCCTATTCAGCTAAGCCGTTATCAGATCTTCAGATAAGATGGAAAAGTAGGTAGTTGCATGATGGTGAATCTGTTTACTCAATGTCACATTCCATGGCTGCATGTTTTATATCCAAATGCCGGTGCAGTAGTGCTGCCCAGTGATTACTGCTGCACATTGAGTGGCCTTTACATTCAGTAGCGTAGCTTCCTTTAGGCACTTTGGGCACATGCCTATATATGTTTTTAGGGATGCAAAACATAAAAATGCCAGAAATGCAAAAAAAGCAAGAAAGGTGTGGTGCTCTGAGTGATAAATGAGTGCTTAAACCATGTTTAATTTGTCTTTCCAGTGCGGCAAAGACGCAAGAGCCGAGGCGAGGATGACGATGATGAGGACGAACCTGTCTTCGAGGACCCAAAAATAAAACGAGAAATCGAGGAACTGAAGAAGTTCAAGGACGAATCGGGCATTGGCAAGGTCATCTACAATGAGTTGGAGATGGCCAAGATGGCCCCGATGAAGCCACTCGACCCATGGAAGGCATCTCGGGTGCCGAATGCAAAATATGAGCCAAAATACCAGACAAGATATCAGTGCCCGATGTTTGCATGTAAGATTTTTCTTTAGTTAGCTGGATATTTTGTTCTCTCAGAATATGGTATCAATGTATTTGTGGACAATTTTCTAACAGAAATTGCACGACAGTGCAATTTTTTGTTTCGAAATGAAAATAATTTGTTAGGTAAATTTCACTTGTCAATACCATAAAGCACACTTGATCAAAGCGTGGACGATTTAAGTTTTTGTTAAAATTCCATTGGTCTCATATAAATCTAATATTTTGAGTTAGTTAATTTTGTATTTTTGTTGCCTAGATATTTTGCCAGTGCACAAGAATTTATGACTGAATGTCTTTCTTGTGGCATTGTTTGAAAGAATAATTGAGATCGAAGTTACTATTAAGAAAAAAATCCTTGTTTTTAAGTGCAAAATATTGAATTACAGTGAAACCTGTCCAAACCGAACCCTGTCAAAACCGAACGGCTGTGTCAGTCCTGATTTTTTAGCTCACCTGAGCGCGAAGTGCTCGGTGAGCTATTGGTATAGGGGACCTCTCCGGCATCGTCCGTCCTTCCGTCGTCAAGGTGCCGTCAACAATTTGGACCGATATCGCGATAAAGACTACATTTTTTATTCAAAGACTACAGGTGAAGAAGAATATAAGCATGATCGGGCCAGAAACACCAGAGTTATTGCCCCTTGTGTTTGGAAAAACACATCAACAAGTTATCAATGATTGGCTTGCACACACGATTTTTGATTCAATGTTGACCAAACTTACACAGTTTGTGTATGACCATAAAAATTGATTGATACAATTTGATTTCCAACAGTTGCAAGACTTGCATGCAGTTATTTGTACATGCAACTATGATGTCTTCAGAGCCTGCATTATTATCATTTATCATCATTGGACAGAAAATTATCAAAGAAAAAGCAAAACTTTACCTTATAGCACAGCCGTCGCAATTATCGCATTGCAGCTAGTTTTCTAAAACTGTTTGCGAAAAAGACATTAAATCTACTGCTTGTGCATTTTCCAGAATTTTCAATGACTTAATGAAAAAGGGTCAGGTAAGAATATCGAGAAAAATGATTTGAGAACCATTTGCAAAAAAACGCACATCCACTACCCAACTCATAGTTTAGTTAGCCCATTGCACTTACCGATGTTTTAAATCAAAATTGATACTAACCCCACTGTGTATTGTTCAGATACCTTAATTTTCAAACCTGTCACAACAGAATGGTCTTCATCTGTACCAGTTCTCAGGTGAGCGCTTTGGGCCATCATGTCCCTCGTGTTTCCTTCTTATTTTATATAACCAAAAACCTTAATAAACCGAACCCTGTCCAAACCGAATACCGAACAGTTTTATCACAAATTTGATCTCATTCAACCTTAAATGACCTGAATAAACTGAACCGTGTATCCTGGCAGGTGTCACTTCGCGATACCGCACAGGTGTTAACCCGATAAATGGTGAAACAATTACACACAAAGGGCAAAATCGCCATGGTGATAATCGGGCAGTGGTACACTTAGCAATTAGCTAGTCGGTATGTACAACAATGGTCAATTGTGAAAAAAAAAATTAGTTGGTCGTGTTTTATGTTAAAATATACGTACAGTGTAAATGTTAAAATGTATCACAACAGTATCATCTATATCGAAAATATGCTAGTTGGCAGAAAACAGTCTAGTAAGTTGTTACAAACTGTTAATACATGACTATAAAATCACTACAACATTAATTATTTAGGCGCTGTTTTATGTAAATAAGTTGCTCTTTGAATACGTTTGATTGATAATTTAAGTGGCGTTTTGTGTACAAAATAAATATTTTTGACAAGGAAATAATAAACAATAATAAAATTGTAAACATCAACATGTTATTGTCTTATTATATACTCGATTTAACATATAAAATAGAATGTAAATTTTTTTAGAGAAATGATATAAAAACCTTGGTAAACCGAACACCTCTGAAAACCGAACGATCGACCCGGTCCCTACGCCGTTCAGTTTAGACAGGTTCTACTGTACATTAGATAATTGTTTAATGCATGAGGATTTAATAAAAAAATGTAGTTATTGCATTAAATTTACAGTAATTCTGTGGAGTGCAAGTTCTGTTTAACATTTTCAGCGCCATCTCGTATCATAGATCGCTCGCGGCGGTCGTGGGATGACAGCGATATACGAGGATACCGGACGATATCCATTGTCGGCAACTTCCCAGGTATAATTGTAGTGAAAGATGCAGGTTCCATGAAGGTGCGGGGTGCTACTGAAAATGAGCAGGGGAAAGTCAGACCATAGCCCATGTTCTCCAACCCATTCATAGACATGAGCAGGGGAAAGTCAGACCATAGCCCATGTTCTCCAACCCATTCATAGACATGAGCAGGGGAAAGTCAGACCATAGCCCATGTTCTCCAACCCATTCATAGACATGAGCAGGGGAAAGTCAGACCATAGCCCATGTTCTCCAACCCATTCATAGACATGAGCAGGGGAAAGTCAGACCATAGCCCATGTTCTCCAACCCATTCATAGACCTAAGACTATTAATAAAGAATATTCTTTAAACTGTTCGGTTCTAAGAGCGCTGTAAATTTGAGTCGTACATGGTATTCACCCTCTCTAATTTCAACAATGACGTTAGCAATTGGTACCCAGCTTATTTGTAAACGCAGAAGTATTTTTTCTTGAGTCTAAGTCTATTCTTTGTTCATAAGTCTAAGAATGGGTTTGCGAATATGGGCCCAGTTCTTTGATAGTCCGATTATTTCAGGAATATTTCAATTTCAGTGCTTCTAATTGATGATTTCAAACACATTTTCTTCATTTGTTATTGAATATTTGCAAAAATGTTTGATAGTATCGCAAGGTATTCAACATGCCTCTGTTGACCAGCCCAGAGGGGCAGCATGTGGGAACCAAACATGTATGATAGTATCTCAAGGCATTCAACATGCCTCTGTTGCCCAGCCCAGAGGGGCAGCATGTGGGAACCAAAAAAAGTGAGAAGGGTGCAGCGTCCTGCTATTTTTCTCTGGATCTTTCTCTTAAATGACACAATTTTACAAATAAATATGAGGTGTGTCGTGGGAAAACCGGGCTTAATGCATGTGCGTAAAGTGTTGTCTCGGATCAGCGTATGCAGTCCTCACAGGCTAATCCAGGACAGTACTTTCCGCCAACAGTGGATTTATGTTTAGAAGAGACTTCCTTGAAACAGAAAATTCCATAAAATGAAAAAGTGTCGTCCCGGATCAGCCTGTGCAGGATGACACTTTGCACACCAGCATTAAGTTCAGTTATTCATATATTCTTATTAGATTGATTTGTTTAAATTATAATGGACGTACTGCCACAATAAGGGTTTCTCTGCATTATGCATGCAAATAAATATAAACAAATCTCCTTAGGTTGCAAAATTATAATGAATTTACTGCTCTAACGTCGGTTTCTGTTTGCAAATTTTTTTTAAAGAAAACATCATGCTTCAGTGGCAAAACCTTGTATAGCCTTACAGAGCTTTTGCAATATGTACTTTTATTTCTAAGCTTATGCTATACATAATGTTTGTATCTATGTTTTTAATTGCTCTTTATTTTGATAAGAATTGAAAACACTTGTGCGTGTTTATATTGAATCCATGTTGTCTTTTCAGCACCTAAACCTGGGTATGGACTTTCGCCAAGGGCTGCTACTCTGCCTGTTTCGGGAATCTATGGGGGACCACTAGATCTAGATTATGTAAGTTATCCCCCTTGATTTTCCCTCTTCTAAAGTATATGCTTTAATTTGTTTTCACAATAATGATAATAATAATAATAATGTATGGTTATGACATGATGAAAATTTAAAACAAACTTTTGAAGAAACAAAAATATTGCCATTTAAAAACTGGATATGACAAAGACTAATTAGAAAATTGCATAAATACTAAGATTCACTTCAATAACTTGTGCTTTGTATGACTTACAAAATGTATGTTTTTAAGAAACAAACACCAGAAAATAAAAACAAAAATAATTTTTCAAAGAAAGATAATCATTAAATTGTGTTGGTTGAAATTGATGCATTAGATATTAATGTTGTAAAACATTAACATTATGTCATTATGTCATCAAGACTGCAACATATCGTTTTTATATCATCAAAGTGATTTTGTATTTATTTATATCATTTTGACCATTGTTCCATTGTCTTCAAGCTTATTCATAGCAAGTTTTGCTTTTTGATTTTCAAGACCTTGCAGAAAAAATGTCCCCATAGCTACATAGAAATCTTTCTGTACATGATTGTATATACTTTAAAATGGTCAGATTTGAGAAGCTTTTGTACATATTTTTTATTTGAAAGATGCTTATTTCCATATGTTCATGCTGGAAAATACTTTGATCATTATTATATGCATTTCTATGAGGAATGTACACCATAAAAACGTGAATAAAAAGAAATAATTATCCATTCTGTTCATGGCTACGCAAGACAATATTTTGGAATTGTTGATTTTCGACAATGTTTTCTTATGATCCAATCTGTTTATGGCTACACAATAAAATATTTTGTAATCGTTGATTTTCGACAATGTTTTCTAATGACCTCTTCTGTTCATGGCTACGCAAGACAATATTTTGGAATTGTTGATTTTCGACAATGTTTTCTTATGATCCAATCTGTTTATGGCTACACAAGAAAATATTTTGGAATCATTGATTTTCGATAATGTTTTCTTATGATCCATTTGAAAAATAAGTAACTATAACAGACCTTACTCAAGATTATAATTATTTGGTATCTGTGGGAGTCAAGGTCGCAGAAAAATAATAGTTTCCATGGAAACTACATTCTTGGTGGTTTTTTATGTTAGTTATAAATAATTGAATATGCATTCAAAATTGCTACAGTGCTGTATGCAGGCTCACAAAACTCACAAAACTCTGAAGACCAACCATGCAACCCATCTTTTCTGCCAAGGTCCGAGCGGTGTTTTTGTTTGCTCTTTTTTTTTCCATCTGACATTGTTTGCTTTTCAGAGGGTTTATGATTTGACATTGCCCGAGGGAAGGGATCACAGAGTTTCAATGTCGTCAGTTAACACAGAGACTAGCAAAGTATGTATGCTTCCAAATAACACAGAATGTCCCTCAAATAAGTCAGAGTCAGTTGTACACTGATGTAGTATTGTTTCTAACACAGAGACTAGCAAAGTATGTATGCTTCCGAATAACACAGAATGTCCCTCAAATAAGTCAGAGTCAGTTGTACACTGATGTAGTATTGTTTCTAACACAGAGACTAGCAAAGTATGTATGCTTCCAAATAACACAGAATGTCCCTCAAATAAGTCAGAGCCAGTTTGTACACTGATGTAGTATTGTTTCTAACACAGAGACTAGCAAAGTATGTATGCTTCCGAATAACACAGAATGTCCCTCAAATAAGCCTGAGTCAGTTGTTACGCCGATGTGGTTACATTTGAGCAGCGTCATGGGAAAACCGGGCTTAATGAATGTGCGTAAAGTGTCGTCCTGGATTAGCCTGTCCAGTCCGCACAGGCTAATCCAGGTCGGCACTTTCGGCCTACAGTGGATTTATGTTTAGAAGAGACTTCCTTGAAACAGAAAATACTTTAAAAGCGGATAGTGCCATCCCGGATTAGCTTGTGCAGACTGCACAGGCTAATCCGGGACGACACTTTACACACATGCATTAAGACCGGTTTTCTCACGACGCGCCTCATTTCTAGTTATGTTATGCATTTCCTTGCATGGCAGCTTGATACTCATATTCATTACGTGTTCAATATTATGTTCATACATTCAGGGCTTGTTTTGGCCAATTTTATAGCATACATTCAGGGCTTGTTTTGGCCAATTTTATAGCATACATTCAGGGCTTGTTTTGGCCTATTTTATAGCATACATTCAGGGCTTGTTTTGGCCAGTTTTATAGCATACATTCAGGGTTTGTTTTGCCCAATTTTATAGCATACATTCAGGGCTTGTTTTGGCCAATTTTATAGCCATTATTGGCTCATATTCTCAATGGCAAAAAGTATCTCGTTTTTTCCAAATCCATTCCCAAAATTAACAAATGATAGTTCGACTTTGAGATGTTTGGAAATAAGAGGTGTTCAGTGCAGAAATAAAGAATGTGGAACTTGTAATAACTGTTTTACTGATTTGTTTTCGTTCAGAACATTCAATTTTATGTAGTTATTTTATAATTATTCCAATTTTATTAATAAAACAATTGTAATTTTCCCAGTTTTAGGTGATTCGACCCTTATATTCCTAATTGGTTATATTACCAAAATGGTGAAAAAAAGCCCTTACATTGTTCGTTAAGCAAAAGATCGGTGGATAAGTCTTATTGGTAGCGTTTAGTGATCAATAACTGAGTACACAGTAGCGAGACCACAGTTTAAATACAGTAGCTTTCTGTTAATGAGAACATAGATTAAACACAGAAGCTTTTAGCGAATAAGAACACAGTTAATTCTAACACATTGCATTGAGTGTATGAGAATATGTTAGCTTTTAATAATCATGAATGAGATCATAGCTTGAAGGCAGCAACTTTCAGTTAATTAGAACAGAGTATGTTTCAATTCAGTCACTTTAGAACACCAGTTTAACACTGTAGCTTTTAATGAGTTAGAATGCAGTCAGTAAGAATACAATAGCTTTCAGTTAATGAGAACATAGATTAAACACCGTAGCTTTCAATGGACATTTGGCTGCATTTTCAGCCAGGGAGAGCCATGTTTTTTATGCCCTTCATCTCATTTGATATAGACTAGTCCCCACCACCTACCTCTATAGAATCATAAATATTAAATTAAAAAATAACAACAAACAAACAAAATTGGCTAGCTCAGTTGGTAGAGTGCTTGACCAATCCAGGGACCATGAGTTTGAACCCCAGCCAGGCCACATAACTTGTGCAGGCATTAGTCATGAAATTATTTCTACGGCCATTCTCCCCCTACCTCTGATTCAAGTGGGGCAGTTGTCAGTTACTGGCATGGGTATGTGCACTTAGTACTGGTAAACTGCTTAGATCGGCTAAGCTTGCCCAGGAAAAGTGTGAGTAGGTTAACTGTCCGCCGTGATATGACTGAAATACTGTTAAAAACGGTGAAAAATCCAAAACTAACGAACGAACAAACTCATAAATGTAAAATCATATTCTAAGATGACACATGCAGAGCTTTATATAGACAGAACAAATTATTTTTTGTTAATTTACCAATAAAAAACCTGAAAAAATAGTTTCGAAACTGTAAAATATAGTTCGCATTGTAATTGCAGAAAATGTTGTCATGTCATGTTAGAATCGAAATAATTTTCGCATTATCATTGTTTATTGGCCAATAAACACCTATTTGTTATTCTGATGCGGTATATTAACACAAATGCCTTGGTGGTTTAATTCATACACATCAGAACTCCGAATCATTGTTTCTGAGCAGATAAATAACTCTAAATCGAAAATTATTTCTTAATTATTTTCTTATTTTACATACCAGTATAACAATAAATCACTGTGTTTTGCTTTCACCTGAATTATTATAGTTTATGTTTTCTTTTGCCTTGGTTATACTACAGTTTACACTTCAATATGTTTAACTTTGACTAATTGTTTCCTCTCATTGCCTAGGTAACCAGCACCATATTTGACCATCCTGGGGTTTCGTTGATGACCTTTCAAAAGAGCTCTTGGCACACGGAGTCCAAACCTCCGGTACGGATTTCTGTTGTTGTTTTTTGGCGTACAGAGTCACAACCTACGGTACAGATATCTGTTGCCTAAAATGAAGGAAGAGAGGCTGTTAATAAAGGTTTTTCATGTTCTGGTATTTCTGGGTTGTAGTAGTAGTAGTAGTAGTAGTAGCAGCAGTAGACATAGAAGTAGTAGTAGTTGTAAAAGTAGTTGTAGCAGTAGTAGCAGTAGTAGTTGTAGTGGAAGTAAAAATTAATAGTAAAAGTAGTAGTTGTAGTAGTAGTAAAAGTAGTAGTTGTTGTTGTAGTAGTTGTAGTACAAGTAGTAGTAGTAGTGGTAGTAGTACTAAGAAAAGTAGTAGTAGTAAGAAAAGTTGTAGTAGTTGTAGTAGAAGTAGTAGTAGTGGGAGTACAAATAGTATTAAAAGTGGTAGTAGTGGTAGTGGTAGTAGTAGTAGTAGACAGAAGTTGTAGTAGTAGTAGTGGCAGTAAACATTAGTAGTAAAAGTAGTTGTTGTAGTAGTAGTAGTGGTGGTAGTAGTAAGAAAAGTAGTAGTAGTTGGTAGTAGTGGTAGTAGCAGCAGAAGAAGTAAAAATAGTTGTAGTAGTGCTGGTAGTAAAAGCAGTAGTAGTAGAAGTAGTAGTAAATGCAGCAGTAGTAGTTGCAGTAGTAGTAGAAGTGGTAGTAGTAGCAGTAGTAGTAGTAGTAGTAGTAGTAGTAGTAGTAGTAGTAGTAGTAGTAGTAGTAGCAGTAGTAGCAGTAGCAGCAGTAGCAGCAGCAGCAGTAGCAGCAGTAGTAGCAGTAGCAGTAGTAGCAGTAGTAGTAGCAGTAGTAGCAGTAGTAGCAGCAGTAGCAGTAGCAGTAGTAGTAGTAGTAAAAGTAGCAACAGTAGTAGTAGTATTTGTTGTAGTAGTAAAATTAATAGTAAAAGTAGTAGTAGTATAGTAGTAGTAAAAGTAGTAGTAGTAGAAGTTGTTGTAGTAGAAGTAGTAGTGTAAGTAGCAGGAGGATAATAATATTAGTAAAAGTAGTAGAAGTTGTAGGAAAAGTAGTAGAAGTTGTAGGAAAAGTAGTAGTAGTAGGATGAAAAGTAATATTTGTAGTAGTGGTAAAATAGTAGTAGTTGTAGTAATTGTAATTGTAGTAGTAGTAAAAGTAGTAGTTGTAGTAGCAGTGGTGGTACTAAAAGTAGTAGTAGTAGTAGTAGTATTAGTTAAAGTAGTAGTAGTAGTAGTAGTAGTAGTAGTAGTAGTAGTAGTAGTAGTAGTAGTAGTAGTAAGTAGTAAGTAGTAAGTAGTAGTAGTAGTAGTAGTAGTAGTAGTAGTAGTAGTAGTAGTAGTAGTAGTAGTAGTAGTAGTAGTAGTAGTAAAAGTAGTAGTAGTAGTAGTAAAAGTAGTAGTAGTAGTAGTAAAAGTAGTAGTAGTAGTAGTAAAAGTAGTAGTAGTAGTAGTAAAAGTAGTAGTAGTAGTAGTAAAAGTAGTAGCAGTAGTAGTAAAAGTAGCAGCAGTAGTAGCAGCAGTAGTAGCAGCAGCAGCAGCAGCAGCAGCAGTAGCAGCAGCAGCAGCAGCAGTAGTAGTAGAAGTAATAGCAGTTGTAGTAGTAGTAGTAGCAGCAGTAGTAGTAGTATTTGTTGTAGTAGTAGTAAAATTAATAGTAAAAGTAGTAGTTGTAGTATTAGTAAAAGAAGTAGTAGTATTAAGAAAACTAGTAGTAAAAGTAGTAGTATCAGTATAAGTAGTAGTAGAAGTATCAGTTATAGTAGTAGTAGTAGGTAGTGGTAGGAATAGTAGTAGTACTGGTAGTAAAAGCACTTAGAGTATTAGTAGTCAAAGTAGTTAGAGTAGTAGTTGTAGGAGGACTAGTAGTAATAGTAGTCATAAAAGTAGAAGTAGTAGTATAAGTAGTAAAAGTAGCAGCAGTAGTAGTGGAAGTAGTAGTAGTAGAAGTTGTAGTAGTATTAGTACTGGTACTAAAAGTAGTTACAGTAGTAGTAGTTAAAGTAGTAAGAGTAATTGTAGTAGGAGTAGTAGTAATATTAGTAGTAGTAGTAGTAAAAGTAGTAGTAGTAGCAGTAGTAGTAGTAGTAGAAGTAGTAGTAGTAAGAAAAGTAGAAGTAGTAGTAGTAGCAGTAATAACAGTAGTTGTAGCAGTAGTAGTAAAAGTAGTAGTAGTAGAAGTAGTCCTTGTAGTAGTAGTAGTAGAAGTAGTAGTAGTAGTAATAGGAAAAGTAGTACTAGTATTAGGAGAAGTAGTAGTTGAAGCAGTAGTAAAAGTAGGAGTAGAAGTAGTGGTGGTACGAAAATTAGAAGTAAAAGTAGTACAAAGTAGTACAAGTAGTAGTAGTGGTAAAAGTAGTAGAAGTAGTAGTAGTAGTAGTAGTAGTAATAGTAGTAGTAGTAGTTCTAGTAGTTCTAGTAGTAGCAGTAATAGTAGTTGTTGTTGTTGTTGTATTAGAAGGTAAAGTTATAGTAGAAGTAATCGAAAAAGTATAAGTAGTAGTTGCAGTAGTAGTTGTAGTAGGATAAGTAGTAGTAGTAGTAGTAAAAGTTGTAGTAGTAGTAGAAGTAGCAGCAAAAGTAGCAGTAGTAGTAGTAGTAGTAGTAGTAGTGATGGTAGTAAAAGTAGTTATAATAGTCGTAGTAAAAGTAGTAGCAGTTATAGTATTAGTAGTTGTAGTAAAAGTAGTAGTGGGAAAAATAGTAGTATTAGTAGGAGGAAAAGTAGTAGTAGTAGTAATAGCAGTAGTAGTTGTTGTAGTTATAGCAGTAGTAGTTGTAGTAGTAATTGTAGTTTTGGTAAAAGTAGTAGTAGAAGTGAAAGAAGTAGTAGTAGTAGTAATAGTATTAGTAGTAGTAGCAGTAGTAGTAGTAGAAGTAAAAGTAGTAGTAGTACTGGTAGTACAAGTAGCTTAAGTAGTAATAGTAAAAGTAGTAGGTGTAAGTAGTGTTAGTAGGAGGAGGAGGATTGTAGTAGTAGTAAAAGTAGAAGCTGTAGTAGTTGTAATTGTAGTAGTAGTAAAAATTATAGTTGCAGTAGTAGTGGTGGTACTAAAAGTAGTAGTAGTAGTAACAGTAGTAATAAAAGTAGTAGTAGTAGTAGTAGTAGTAGTAGTAGTAGTAGTAGTAGTAGTAGTAGTAGTAGTAGTAGTAGTTGTAAAAGTAGTAGTAGTAGTAGTTGATGTAAAAGTAGTAGTAGTAGTAGTAGTAGTTGATGTAAAAGTAGTAGTAGTAGTAGTAGTAGTTGATGTAAAAGTAGTAGTAGTAGTAGTAGTAGTTGATGTAAAAGTAGTAGTAGTAGTAGTAGTAGTTGATGTAAAAGTAGTAGTAGTAGTAGTAGTAGTTGATGTAAAAGTAGTAGTAGTAGTAGTAGTAGTTGATGTAAAAGTAGTAGTAGTAGTAGTAGTAGTTGATGTAAAAGTAGTAGTAGTAGTAGTAGTAGTTGATGTAAAAGTAGTAGTAGTAGTAGTTGATGTAAAAGTAGTAGTAGTAGTAGTAGTAGTTGATGTAAAAGTAGTAGTAGTAGTAGTAGTAGTTGATGTAAAAGTAGTAGTAGTAGTAGTAGTAGTTGATGTAAAAGTAGTAGTAGTAGTAGTAGTAGTTGATGTAAAAGTAGTAGTAGTAGTAGTAGTAGTTGATGTAAAAGTAGTAGTAGTAGTAGTAGTAGTTGATGTAAAAGTAGTAGTAGTAGTAGTAGTAGTTGATGTAAAAGTAGTAGTAGTAGTAGTAGTAGTTGATGTAAAAGTAGTAGTAGTAGTAGTAGTAGTAGTAGTAGTAGTAGTAGTAGTAGTAGTAGTAGTAGTAGTAGTAGTAGTAGTAGTAGTAGTAGTAGTTGTTGTAAAAGTAGTAGTAGTAGTAGTTGATGTAAAAGTAGTAGTAGTAGTAGTAGTAGTTGATGTAAAAGTAGTAGTAGTAGTAGTAGTAGTTGATGTAAAAGTAGTAGTAGTAGTAGTAGTAGTTGATGTAAAAGTAGTAGTAGTAGTAGTAGTAGTTGATGTAAAAGTAGTAGTAGTAGTAGTAGTAGTTGATGTAAAAGTAGTAGTAGTAGTAGTAGTAGTTGATGTAAAAGTAGTAGTAGTAGTAGTAGTAGTTGATGTAAAAGTAGTAGTAGTAGTAGTAGTAGTTGATGTAAAAGTAGTAGTAGTAGTAGTAGTAGTTGATGTAAAAAGTAGTAGTAGTAGTAGTAGTAGTTGATGTAAAAGTAGTAGTAGTAGTAGTAGTAGTTGATGTAAAAGTAGTAGTAGTAGTAGTAGTAGTTGATGTAAAAGTAGTAGTAGTAGTAGTAGTAGTTGATGTAAAAGTAGTAGTAGTAGTAGTAGTAGTTGATGTAAAAGTAGTAGTAGTAGTAGTAGTAGTTGATGTAAAAGTAGTAGTAGTAGTAGTAGTAGTTGATGTAAAAGTAGTAGTAGTAGTAGTAGTAGTTGATGTAAAAGTAGTAGTAGTAGTAGTAGTAGTTGATGTAAAAGTAGTAGTAGTAGTAGTAGTAGTTGATGTAAAAGTAGTAGTAGTAGTAGTTGATGTAAAAGTAGTAGTAGTAGTAGTAGTAGTTGATGTAAAAGTAGTAGTAGTAGTAGTAGTAGTTGATGTAAAAGTAGTAGTAGTAGTAGTAGTAGTTGATGTAAAAGTAGTAGTAGTAGTAGTAGTAGTTGATGTAAAAGTAGTAGTAGTAGTAGTAGTAGTAGTAGTAGTAGTAGTAGTAGTAGTAGTAGTAGTAGTAGTAGTAGTAGTAGTAGTAGTAGTAGTAGTAGTAGTAGTAGTAGTAAGTAGTAGTAGGAGCAGCAGCAGCAGCAGCAGCATTAGTAGTAGCATTAGTAGTAGTAGTAGCAGCATTAGTGGAAGTAATAGCAGTTGTAGCAGAAGTAGTAGTTGTTGTTGTAGTAGTAAATTTAATAGTTGAAGTAGTAGTTGTAGTATTGGTACAATTAGTAGTAGGAGTAGTATAAGTGTTAGTATAGTAGTAGTAATAGTATAAGTATTAGGTAGTAGTAGTAGTAAAAGTAGTAGTAGTAGTAGCAGCATTAGTAGTAGTAGTAGCAGTAGTTGTAGTAGTAGCAGTAGTTGTAGTAGTAGTCATTGTAGTAGTAGGAGGAGGATGAGTAGAAGTACTGGTAGTAAAAGTAGTAGTTGCAGTAGAAGTAGTAATAAAAGTAGCAGTAGTAGCTGCAGTAATAGTAGTAGTGGTAGTAAATGTAGTTACAGTAGTAGTAGTAGTAGTTAAAGTAGTAGTTGTAGGATTTGTTGTTGTAGTAGTAGTAATAATAGAAGTAGTACTTGTAGTTGTAGTAAAAGTAGTACTGGTAATAAGTAGTCATAGTAGTAGTAGTAAAAGTTGTAGTAGTAGTACTTCTAAGGTAGCAAATTCAGTACATAATACTGCATATACAAACACCATTTTACCATTAATATTAACATTAATGCGATTACCAAAACAGACGTGTTATAGTGATTAATGAAGAAATTGATAAATTAAACAATACAATGACAAGAACTACACTTTGGAGCCTGTCCACAACATTTTATCACTAAGTTTTAAAAACTAACTATGGTTTATCAGTTTGTCGAATGCTCACAGAGAATTTTAAGATTTTGAAATTATATGAGGCGTGTCGTGGGAAAACCAGGCTTCATGCATGGGCGTTCAAGGAAGTCTCTTCTAAACAAAAATCCACTGTAGGCGGAAAGTATCATCCCGGATCAGGCTGATCCGGGACACACTTTACACACATGCATTAAGTCTGGTTTTCCCATGACACGCTTCATATTATTTAGGTACAATATTTTAGTATATTTGTGATGTTTGCTTTCAGGAATATCCGTATGAAAGGTTGAAAATCTCCAACTTTGATCTGCCCAAAGATGTAGATAGAAATATGTTAGAGGTATGTATTTGTCAGATTATTGTAACTTAAAGCCAATGTGCTCAACCAATTTCATTGGTTTTAATTTTAAGTTGAGACTGAGTTTGAGACTGAGATCTTTCTGGGATCAGAATTGTTTAAAAAAGAAAGTTACAAGTCCAGACAAGGAAAATACCAATTTCAACCTTTAAGTATGACCATGTCCTTTGACCTACAGTCTTGGTTCATGCGGTTAGGTGCTGTCTCATTTAGGCAAACATTTGTGCTAGGTACGTAAAAAAACCACTCAATCCATGGCCAAGTTATAGTCCGGACAAGCAAAGACAATTTTGACCTTTTACCTCTAAGTGTGACCTTGATCTTTAAACCTGGTTCATGTGTTCTTCACCAATCTCATTGAGGTAAACATTTGTGCCAAGTGGTATTAAAATCAATAGCAAGTTAAAGCATGGACAAGCAAAGTGCCAATTTTGAACTTTGACCTTTAGCTGTGAGCTGTGACCTTGACCTTTGATTTATTAATGAGCGCTACATACCATCTCATTGCAGCATTTATGCCTAGTTATTTTAAAACCAGACCGGAATGACTTGACAGTAGTCGCATATTGATGGATAAAATTGTCGGGGAAATGCACTTGACATCTGGAAAAACTGAATGGTAGTTGAATTAGAATTCAGCGGACGGACGGACGGACAAAGGTGTTATCCAAGTAAATTACAATATTTCACCTAGAAAATTTTAGAAATTTATTACTTAAAATGTTCCATAAGATTCCTGTACGAAACAGTTTGAAAAAACATAATAGCAGGTAAAGTCCGTTTAAATGCAAGTGTGGATCATTATAAACATGGAGGAATCGATACAGGTATATTAGGGTACATCAAAGCATTCTGATGTCTAAAATACAGGAACGTCTAAAATAGCAGCGTGATTATGAACAGACAAACACCAATTTTCAAGAAAATTGATTATCCCCTCATTATCACGTAAATTTATATAAACTATATTATTAGCTCACCTGAGTACAACGTGCTAATGGTGAACTTTTAGGATCGCCTTTTGTCCGTCGTGCGTCGTGGGTCAACATTTTCATTCAAAGAACATCTCCTGCTAAACCACTGGGCAGATTTTCACCAAACTTCACAGGAATGATTCTTGGGTGACCCTCTTTCAAAATTGTTCAAATCGTTCCGGTCCGCTGCATATGTAGGTCACCAGAGCTACAAATAGATTTAAAAATCTTTGAAACCACAAGGCTTAGAGCTTTTATATTTGATATGTGACATCCTCTACAAAGACTGTTCAAATGATGCCCCTGGGGTCAAAACTGGCCACGCCCCGTGGGGTCACATGGTTTATATAGACTTGTATAGCAGAATGTCTTTAAAAATCGTCTTCTCTGAAACCGCAAGGCCTTGAGGTTTCATATTTGGTATGTAACATTGTATGGTGGTCCTCTACAAAGATTGGTCAAGTGATGCCCCTGGGGTCAAAACTGGCCACACCCCGGGGGTCACATGGTTTATATAGACTTGAATAGCAAAATGACTTTAAAAATCTTCTCCTCTGAAACCGCAAGGCCCCGAGGTTCCATATTTGGTATGTAACATTGTATAGTGGTCCTCTACAAAGATTGTTCAAATGATGCCCCTGGGCTCACATGGTTTATATAGACGTAAATGGCATCTTCTCTGAAAAGGCCCAGAGGTTTCATATTTGGTTAAAACATTATATCGAGACCTCAATTGGGCTTGCATATGGGATGGGTGGGTCAAGGTCAAGGGCACTCTCACTAAAAATAGAAAAACAGTTTCCGCTCAATAGCTTAAGAACTCATTGAGATATTTTAATGAAACTATTACATAGATACCTTATATGAACACCACGCATGGGATTGCATATGGGGTGGGACGGATCAAGGTCAAGGTCACCGTTACTAAAAATAGAAAACGGTTTCCACTCAATATCTTGAGAATGAATAGATATATTGTAATGAAACTTAATTCATAAATACATTATATTGAGACCTCGATAGGATTGCATATGGGGTGGGTGGGGTCAAGGTCACTGTTATTAAAAAATAGAAAAATGGTTTCCGCTAAATATCTTGAGAACGCATTTAGGTATTTTTATGAAACTTAATACATAAGTACCTTATATCGAGACATTGCTTGGGATTGCATATGGGGTGGGTCGGGTCAAGGTCACCGTTACTGAAAATAGAAAAATGGTTTCCGCTCAATAACTTGAACGCATTGCAATATTTTAATGAAACTCAATACACATATCTTATATCGATATTTGGGTTTGCTTATGGGATGGGTGGGGTCAAAGTCGCTGTTATTAAAGGGACTTGTTCACAGATTTTCGTCTTTTTGAAAAATGCTCTTTTATATCTTAACTGCAAAAAGTATAGCATCTATTCAAACAAAAACATATATTATATTAAGAAAAAAGAAGTAGATCAAAACATTTGCCCTCGCCGGGACTCGAACATGCGACTGTCGGGGTCAAAACAGACTAGCGCCATAACCACTCGGCCATCCGGTCTTTTGAATACATATTTGTATTTTTAACACTATGTAAGTGATACGCTACTTTTCCGAATTGCCAACGAAAAGCTTCATAATTTTATCTATTTCAGATGATGATTTTTCATTAAACGACACAATATCTCCAATATATTTTCTGCTCAGGAGTGTCATTTCGCTTGTATACCAGTTATGTATTTTTCTTTGGTAATTCTATGATAAAAATCTAAAAATCGTCAATATGACAATCTGTGGACAGGTCCCTTTAAAGTAAAAAAACGGTTTATGCTCAATAACTTAAGAATGCATTGAGATATTTTAATGAAACTTCATACGTAGATGCCTTATATTGAGACCTTGCTTTATGTATGTGGTGGGTGGGGTCACTGTCAAGCTCACTGTTACTAAAAATAGAAAAACAGTTTTCGCCCTTAAACTTGATAATGTATCGATATATTTTAATGAAACTTCATACAAAGATATCAGGTGAGCGACCTAGGGCCATCGTGGCCCTCTTGTTTTTAACATTTATTACTACATAACTGTATAACATGTCTTTACCAGCACATTAAAAGAACTGGACTCATTTAACATCCCCGTTGGGGAAATGTAAGGCCCCACTGGGCATTTATTAGGGAATATATGAATATATTATTTATAAGATTTATTTAAGGGACCTGTTCACAGATTGACAAATTGACAGTTTTTCAACTTTTTGTTACCGATTCCAAAAATAAAAGAACAGTGTTTACAAGGGAGCAAAAAACACTACGGACCAAGAAATATACAGTCAAAATGGTTTCGTTTATAAGTAGGGATGTCAACGAATATCTGGATAACCGGTTATCCGGTTACTATGTATATATCCGGTTACCAAGTTAGTAACCGAATATTTGTATAAACATTGAAAATCTGATTTTCTCGTTTTTTTTAGGCATACAAACGCCCTTCTTGCATGTATATTATTAACACAACGCAGCTATAGACATCTCCAGGAGGTCTCCACCTCGTACTGCGGACCTGTCATAAACACACCCCTCGGTCGGAATACAATTATCATAAAACAACAGGGTGTGCTTTCACACCACACTACCTTTGACAGGACTATTAAACAAACAAGATGTCACAATCGATTATGCCAATTAGGTGCGTCCCTCTTGATAAGAGATGGTTCTCTACCAGTTAACAATGCCAATTAAAATAAAATGTACAGTAACATTGATTAATCCTTGTTTTTGTGTTTATGCGCATTTGATTAGCACCTTGCGTGTTTTACTTCAACAGCGCAATTTACGGGTTTACCATACACCTGTCAGCCTTCTTAACACCTACTTACCTTTACGCAACTCAAATGTTTAATTGGGGTACTTTAATTGAAGGGCATAACAACATTGCACGCTACATAAAACAAACAAAATGCACAATTTACGAACAAAAATCGACGTAGTTAGTTAAATGTACATTTTTCAATCATGAAATAGTATTGTGTTTTCAAAATAGTAGTATCGTCTAGATGTGGACTTCATTTTGCAACTTTAACATGTGCCAGATTCTGGTCGCCAATGCCGATTATACGGTTATCCGGATAGTATCTGGATATTACATGCGAATAACCGGATACCAATTTTGGTAGCTGTTAACATCCCTATTTATAAGTAATCATCAGTTGAAATGGATAAAATTATAAAGCGTTTGTAACGCTTAACGATGGAAGAATTTGGAGTGTTTCTGTTGTTTTCGTTGAAACTGTTGACATCACGTGGAACATTTACATAAAGTAAATGATTCAGGGTGAAGTACGGAAGTCGGAATGGCCTAGTGGTTTAGGCGATAGCTTTTTCATACGAAGGTCCCGGGTTCGAACTCCGGTTGGACCAATTTTTTTTATTTTTTTTTTTTTCTAAATATTTTTCTTGTTATTATACTTGAGTTTTTAGTTCCAATGCTTAAATCAGTCAAGGTAATACATTTAATGGCATACTTAAAAAAATGTGACCATCTGTGAACAAGTCCCTTTAATAACTGCATAGCATGTATTTACCAGCATGTATTTCTTTTCCCGCAGATTCATTTACCGGAGGATGAATTTGTCAATATTTTTGGAATGGCCCCGGAGGAGTTTCACCACATGCCGGAGTGGAAACGCAACGACCTGAAACGGAAGAAGGATCTGTATTGAAATTTTGTGGAGGAAATTTCGTCGCCCGGATGGCGAATTCTTATATTGCCTTACTTGTCCATTTGTGACCAATGAAGTTTGGCTGCTTTTACAGTAATTAGGCGAGAGTTTTGTTATTTCTTGGTTCTCAGATCCGCCGACCCGATTTTTTCCAAAAAGCCACACACAAAAATTTGAATGTAACCGATATCGTCAAAATGACCTTGTGAAAGGGTTTCAACCTGTTACACAAAATGCAAAAAAATATTAATTTCATGGTTATCATGTAGTGATCAAGTTAATGCTGTGTAATACGATTTTTATTAGTAATAAAGCATTAAGATTTTAATATCACTGTCCATTTGTGAATTTCTAGTCATTAATTTTCTCAATTGTGTGTTGTTTTTTATTGATATTTTTTTCCCTCCTCCAACCGGAGACTTCCAAAAATGTCAGAGAACCAAGAAATTAAAAAACTCTAGCCTAAGGTAGTCTAATTTGCGGAAATTTCATTGTCCGTACATGCTCTGGGACAAGCTGGGCAATATGGACAATGGATCTCGCCATCCCTGAATCTGTGTCTTCAATGTGTTCAAATTATTTTTGTATTCTAGCCGCAATTCAATGTACCCAACCACACACATAACAGGCTGTGTTTACAGATCTTAGCTTAGTTGTGTAAGATTTGCTGATACTGCTGCAAGATTGGTGATTTCTGTTTATGAAATGTCGATGAATGTTAGTTACCGTATGCTGTTCGACAGTTATTGGTATGGATGGGTGTGCGAATTAGCAGAATATTTTCGGGTACAACAAGGGTTGTATTTCAGTGCATAATTGCAGCAGTATGGCAGTTTATTAAGAGAGATATTCTGTGTGTTCACTAGTGTCTAGCCGTTCCACATTATTTTGAAAATTTTATATAGCTTACTCATATTGTTTGAACAAAAGTCTATGTACTAATTAACACAAATTAAGAATGAACAAGTTTGATAAAAGTAAAATGGTTTATTTTAAAAACAAGCGAATATTGAATAAAGCCGTTGAATTATTTCCTAACAGAAACATACATTTTCTTCACATTTCTTTCTTTGACAAACTCTCCTTTGTAGTTATTTATTAAAAATACCATTCTAAAAACATTAGCTGACTTTGTTCATAAAATACTTTATAATTAACTTTGTAGTTTATACTTGTCTATGTTTATGAATTTATTTATATTGCCATATTTGTAGCTATTATCTGGTAAAACCCCTACTTAAGTACTGTTTAATATATTTTTATTGCACATTTTCTTGATACATGTGCACTTGTTTGTAAATCTTTCTTTGATAGTCCTTAAATGAAGCATGTTAATTCATACATTCTTGTACTGTTTCTACAAATATTTCTTTAAAATTCGATTCCGTTTTTATGGTCTTAATTGTTATAAGTTGAATGTGTAAAAATGAAAATTACCATAATCAAAAAACGCTGAGTCAGCGACAATCACTATGCAGTAAATATAACATGGTTAAACAGATTATATATATATTTAGAAAGAGAAATATATGACTATTGTTGTTATATTGGTATTCAGATATTTATGCAGTCAATATTTTTGTGATCCGTAAACTTGGGTGAAGTGTGTTGTACAGCACAGTTCTCGCTTAACAAATGATCGCGTTCATCAAGTTTTCAGTTTAAATGCATCTTTTTAAGATTGATTGCGTCGAAAACCTTTGGGAAGACACTTTTGAGTGATTGTGTGGAAAACTTTTGAGGAGACACTTTTGAGTGATTGTGCTGAAAACCTTTGGGGTGACACTTTTGAGTGATTGTGTCAAAAACCTTTGGGGAGACACTTTTGAGTGATTATGTCGAAAACCTTTGGGAGACGCTTTTGAGTGATTGTGTCGAAAACCTTTGGGGGGACGCTTTTGAGTGATTGTGTCGAAAACCTTTGGGGAGACACTTTTGAGTGATTGTGTCGAAAACCTTTGGGGAGACACTTTTGACTGATTTTGTCGAAAACCTTTGGGGAGACACTTTTGACTGATTGTGTCGAAAACCTTTGGGGAGACACTTTTGACTGATTGTGCCGAAAGCCTTTGGGGAGACACTTTTGACTGATTGTGTCGAAAACCTTTGGGGAGACACTTTTGACTGATTGTGTCGAAATCCTTTGGGGAGACACTTTTGAGTCCATATCCAGGGGTGCTATTCACAAACCATCTTAAGTTAAATGTTATCCTTATTCTTAAATGTGGAAATTTTCTCAACTGTATACTAAGTTATACTTTAAAATAATATCATTATGAAAATGTTATTCTAGGAATATCAACAACATATGAATCTGTTTATCAAGTAAAGAAATATAAAACAATTGCAAAATTTGAAAATATTTAAGAAATAGCTAAAGATGCTTTGTGAATACCAGCCCAGAGCTGGTATTTATACAGAATCTTAGATGAAAATTAAGAAATATCTTAAAATTCTCAAATTTAATTATTGGATTTTCTGACAAAGTAATGCATTTCTGGAAGATTTTGATATATTGCAAATTATGTAATTCAAAGTGTATTCATTAGTCATGCACATGTTTCAAAGCATCGTGTTTTAAACACAGATTCTAATTTTGACTTAGTTCAACTTAAGTTAAGAATGGCTTAAGAATCTTTACACATATGGGCCCAGGTAGTCAGTATGTTTAAGAGATCTTGAAAAAAGATAACTGAAACGCTCCACGAGAAGGAAGGGATCAAACTTGCAGTCTCCGATAGAACAGTAGACACGGTATATTCACCATTACATTACACTGGACACAACATTTACCATTACATTACATAACACCACTTAGTCTGTTGGGATGCTAGTAACCTGAACACATTAAGTACTCTGAGTTTGGTCCCCATACTCTTGCTCGTATGAAACATTAGTGCTACATGCAAGTGGATGCTTTCAGAATGGCATGATTACTTGCGATGCGAATTCCCTAGAACACCCGAGTATCACATGGGTTCCACTGTCATGATGCTTCGAGGAGTTGCTGGTTAGAGAAGTGTTATCACGCAATTGAAGAGTCAAATTATTGTTTCCATTAACTTGGTGCTAACTTCAGTTTTTACAGTGTCTATTGACGATACGCTATTGCATTTATAACACGCCTACCTAGTATAAAGTCCGACAAACATCGTTGACAATAAACAAATTGTGGCGCGTCGTGGGAAAACCGGAATTAATGCATGTGCGAAAAGTGTCATCCCGGATTAGCCTGTGCATCTGCACAGGCTATCCGGAACGACACTTTCCGCCTTAAGTGGATTTATGGTTAGAAGATACTTCATTGAAACAGAAAATACCATAAAAGCGGAAAGTGCCATCCCGGATTAGCCTGTGCGGACTGCACAGGCTAATCTGGGACAACACTTTACGCACATGCATTAAGACCGGTTTTCCCACGACGCGCCTCAATTGTTTTTACAAGACACGTCCGTCAAACAAATTAGTCCTAGCTTTCTGAATGGCTTAACATGTTGTCAATCAAAACTTGTCTTAAGGTCAATTAAGTATTCATTGTGCATTGTGAGTATTCCAATATTCCTAATGCCCAAAGCAAATTTCCCTGACCAGAGACCATTTTTTACAGTGTCAATTTAGTATTTATTGCGAATGTATCCCAAATGACCAAAGCATATTTCACTGACCATAGACGATAGGCAAAGTGCTAATTTGGTTGAATGATGAACAGTTGCAAGATTTCATCTTGAATGAAAAAACGATCACAATATGTTTAGCATGAGCCCCACTGTGTCTGTAAGTTGGTTAGCAAAGAAATTCTGTTTTGCTTGAGCTGTGCTGTAAATTCTATCTGTACGGCCCGTATTCACCCACCAATTCTTAGACCCAAGAATCAAGGACAGACTAAGGTTTCAAAAAACAATACTTGTGTATTCGCAAATATGCTGGTACCAATGTTGAAGTCATTTACAAATCATTCTAAATAAAGAATGCTATTTTGAATACCAAGTAAGGTTCAAAGTAACGGCTGTCATAGAACAGGGCCCGTATTCACAAGGCTCCTTAGGGAAAACTTAAGTAAATTCTTTAAATTCATCAAATTCCTTAAGTCTCTGGCTCTTTTGTGTATAAGTCTTTTAACATTAAAATGTTGTAAACTTGTAAATATTGCTTATATGTTTAGCATTGCAGCCTTTTTTGTACAGAATTCATTGAATTTCACATAGAAAATTTGATCTGAAATTTCCACTTAAGTACAACTTAAGTTAAGATTTCCCTTAGGAGCTTTGTGAATACCAGCCCAGAACAGTTTTAAGAAAATTCTTTACTCTTAAGTCTAAGAATGGGTTGGTGAATCCGGGCCAAGATGTTCTGTACGTTAGAGGTGGCCTGAACATGTGCTTTCAGTGTTTTTCTAACATTGTGTGTGCTTCAACATTATAAAAGTGATTGTCTCTTCTTTTTTTCGAAAGAGTAAGTCAAGAAAAAAAAGCATATTCCTTCAGTATTTCAGAAGTAGTGTGATTACATGGAATATGGAAATTACAAGTAAAATCTTTTTAAAGGGTTTTTTAATGGTTTTTCATAAAAACTGGGGGTTTCAATGCTAAAGCTGGTGTATCAAACCCCAAATGAGGTTTTTGGGGAAGACTGTGGAAATGATGATTTCTGGTAAATCAATTGAGGGGGTGTTGTGGTTTTCTCCCCTAAAGTGTTTCTGGATTGGGTATTGAGCAATAGCGTACATGTATATAGGCTTTAGGTACACATGGGTATCTTTGTGTCTCACATAGTACTATTTTAAAGCATTGGAAATAAATATTTGCTCACTTCAATGTTCAATGAGAGATCTGCAAGAAAACAAGTTTGTTTTGGCTATTGACTTTATTTTTGTTTAAAAACATTTATAAAATTGAGTGTATGTCCACATTGGTAATGCTGCATTTTTAGCACAATTACAGGCAGTTTTGTGACAAAATAACAAACAAAATATACTAAATAACAAAATATATATATTACATATTGTTTAACTTTTTAGTAAATGTTTATTAAGTATTAATTTGGATTACAAGATTAATAAGTTCTGGATATGTATCTTGTAATCATGTACATTTTTTATTTGAAACATGGCATTTTTTTGTTTTGTTATGTTCGAGTTATGTTGTTATGTTGATTATCATTATCATTTCTTTTTATTCATTTCGTGTTAAAAAAGTTAATATTGATCTTTTTTAACATCATGTTCTTCTGTAAAGTTATGAATAAGCTAAAATATTGTTTATGTTATGCTTTTCTCATGGTTAAAATTACATGATTAAGTTTCATTTTCTGTTACAGTATCTGTGTTAAGTAAAAATCCAATATTTACTTATTTTTATCGTGTGAACAAAAACAGTTTTTTATATAAAAATAAAGTCAAATTTGTATTTGTGTTATGAATGAATTTTATGTGCAAAACTGTTAAAATTACTAAAATCAGGTCTCAACATGGTTGTGTTGTAAAGTGATGTTGTGTTGATAGTTTTCAGGTTTATTTTTAGTCTACATTTATTTAGCTGTTTTATTTTTAGCCTGGTTGTTTGTACAAATTATGAGTTGTGTTGTAACTATCACTTATTCTTGTTTTGTGTTTTATTTATTTTTGTTTTGTCCTTTGAAAAGTGTTAGTTTTTGTTGGCATGTTCGTTAAATCTTGACATGACTTTGTATGGATTTGAGACAGTGTTATTTCTTAGTTAAAACATTTTGTGAAAGCATTGCAAATTCTAACCATTCGTTATATGTTTCACTTTTTGAGAAAAAATCTTTTGGTTAGAGACCCATTTTGAAAAATAAGCCATTTCTTTAAAATTCTCATGTAGAATTCTGTGAATTTTACAGTATGGTATTTATATGCCATAGCGCCACAATACAGTCACGTAACATATCTTAAAAAACACATTACTTTTTATCTATGTATCGCCCCGAGTTACGCTTTATAATTTGTTTAATATGTATTTTAAAGACATTGGATATATCTTCCGTTGAAAGCCAGAAAGTGTCATCAGCATATTGGCAAAGAAGGCTTACAGTAGATATTGTAACCCAAGCAAGTACCGTAATTGATTCATTAGTCCATGAAGTTGTTTATCAAAATGTTTCTTTCACATATCTTGTACACAAATTATTACAGTACTACACAATGACGTGAAATCAGACAATGTATGCATGTTAGATATGTTGGTGATAGTAATTTTAAGCTCACGCGGTAGTGGTGTTGGTAAACTGAAGTCAAATGGCCATATTCACCATTTCAGCATTGTGCAGTTTGGGGTTTTAAACAACTCACAAACTTCAGGAAACGAGTGGCATTATACAGAAATTATGTTTTTTTTACCACTCTTTCCATTCTAATACAAATTTTAAACAAACTTCCATTATTATTAGTAACATTGTTAATGATAAGTGTCTGTGAAAATCTGCAAATAGTTCATTTTAAGCAAATATATGCAGCACACATGTTTTGCATATTGGTGAAATTGCGCTCCGCTCAATACAAATTTATAGTTTTATAAACATCTATAAAGATACTTTATTGCTTTAATACTGACTTTCAATTCAGCGAACAATAATCTTTCCCCGTTGTGTTTCAGGGTCCTTTGTAATATCGTTAAGACTGTCTTATGGTTTTGTTGTATATATTTCCTTCTGTTGCCCATTATTTTAATAAGTTGGTATGAAATGGGTCGAAATAAAGTGCAATTTGTTTGTTTGTTAACATTTTGTGTGTTAACTTTTTTGTAACTAGTTTTAACGAACGTAGTCTAAGACATTAGTTTTATACATTTTAAAAATACAGTAATAAATATAGAATGCTTTTGCACATATCTGTATGAAATTAAACATAGGGCATTGGTAACAGATGTACAAAGCATTATTTTTTTCTGATCTTCTTTCTTTTTGTAACAGGAATTTGCTTTACAATTCCCATCTTGACAGTTAAAAAAATATAACACAATATACTCAAATTTATAATTATGTTAAAAACAAATAATGTCATTTAACTTCGCGTGAAAGTCAGAAAATACTATTAGATTCAAGAAAATAATAATATTTTAAGGAAGCAATACTAGTTCTTCTCATATATAGACTTGCCTAAAACCTGGATTGTGAAGGAACAGTTGTCTCCCATTGTATTGATTTTGTGTAACTTCGTGCAATATACCAGTTGTAATATAAATTCATGTCTGTGCAGATATATCTTGAACATATGATAAGAAAGCCAAGTTATTGATATATTATTATCTATTTAAAGCTTTTGACCTTAGTTCCTTCGAAAAGTACATAAACAAAATAAGTTGTTTAAGCTAGGAATATAATAACAAACAAAAATACACATTTCATGAAATTATTGATGTTGTAAAGCTTTTTTCCAGATTAAAAAATTTAAATTGGCCATAAGACTCTTGCTAAGACCAAAGAAAAATGTATAAACAAGAATTCAATGTATTATGTGATCGTTCATGGAAAATAGTCATTTGTTTTTTTACTTCCCGGCTTTTGTAATTATGCTATCCACTATAACGTAACTCAGCATTTTAGGAATCAAGTGTTGTGTTAATAATGATTTGTACATGTTTACATGATAATGTCAGTTATTTTGTGCATCTACATGTAGGTGTTGTAGCCAAGATATAACTGGTTGTGTCTGTTGCCACGTGTAAATGCGCGTTTGTGAACAAATTGGCATGTATTTTGAACCATTGCGTGAGGCATTTGATATGCCAATAAAATGTTGCTTCCACGTTGGTGTTTGTGTTTCATATATTTTAAAAATATTGAAGTATAAGCCCTTTGAGTTAAAGATGTTTATGTATGCATTAATAGTAAATGAATGAAGACATAAGTACGAAGATGTTTATGTATGCATTAATAGTAAATGAATGAAGACATAAGTACAAATGTGGTTTGTCGTGAGAAAACTGGTCTTAATGCATGTGCGTAAAGTGTCGTCCCGGATTAGCCTGTGCAGTCCGCACAGGCTAATCCGGGATGGCACTTTCCGCTTTTATGGTATATTCTGTTTCAAGGAAGTCTCTTTTAAACATAAATCCACTTTAGGCAGAAAGTGCCATCCCGGATTAGCCTGTCCTGACTGCACAGGCTAATCGGGGATGACACTTTATGCACATGCATTAAGACCGGTTTTCCCACGACGCGCCACAAATTAAGATTTAGTAGAAACATCAAAGGCACTTCAATACAAAACAAAAACATCAGTAGAACCGATGGATGTTCCCTCTAATTGTGGTCTTTACCATAAACCTATGGACACACGGTCCTGGTTCATGCGCATGACATGCCGTCTCATTTAGGTAAACATTTGTGCCAAACAATTTGAAAATCCCCCAATCCATGCCCAAGTTATAGTACGGACAAGCAAAGAGCCAATGACGTTTTTACCTCTAAGTCACTGGTGTGACCATAACCTTTGACCTACGGACCTGATTCAGGAGCACTACACACCATCTAATTGCGGCAAAGTTTGTGCCAAGTTATTTTTAAATCCTTTCGTCCATGGCGTAACAAAAAGGCCAGTTTATAACCAAAGGGCAATTACTCCCTGAAACATCATCAGACTGGAACGACCTGACAATTTGATGCTGCAAAGTGCTTAGAAAATTTCTCTTAATTCAAGACATTGGTTCCTGAAATGTAGCGTGGAAAATAATTATCCTATTATGTCATATTTTTTATAAAAAGGAACAAAAGCTGTCGGAGGACAGCGCACTCGACTATTCGAAGTATTTCAGTAGGCACATTTGTTTGAAAGTGGACAGCGGAAAGAAAACTAGACACATAGACTTGTTTATAAATAAAGTAGGAACAGGTATATATAGTCACCTGTAAGCTTCTATCAGTAAACATATAAAATCAGAGTTATGAGCAAAGCTGTTTGGTAATTATAGGCCCAAACCATTATTTTGAATATCTAAGTAAAGAATGGTCATAAATGTGTCAAAATATAAGAGTTGGAGAGATTGTTGCACCTGATGCTGGAGTTGATATTCTCTCAAGTTTAAAGTGAATAATTTAAAAAAAATTGAAGTCAGAGACTTGAAAATAACCTTAAGCAGGAAAATCTATATTGAAATGGGCACTCAGTAAAAATACAAATACGAGTTAAGGGGAATATTGCACTTGATGCTGGAGTTGATGACAAAGGTACATTCCAAGTTTCAAGTGAATAACTTATGTAGTTTTTTAGTTACAAAAAATAAAATATAAACTTAAAACTGAATATGGATGTGAAAACGGGACATAACTGTGCCAAAGTACAAAACTGAGTTATGGGTAATATGTCACTTGATGCTGGAGTTTACGGCAACGGTATATTCTCAGTTTCAAATAATTCACTTATATAGTTTTAAAGTTATAAGACTTTTGAATAACTTTAACCTGAAAATCTTTGTGAAAAGGGGTATAACTGTGTAAAAATACAAAACTGGGTAAAGTGGCACTTGATGTTGGAGTTGATAACAAAGGTATATACTAAGTTTCAAGTGAATAACCTATGTAGTTTAAAAGTTACAACACTTTTGAATATAAACAAAACACAGTTATGGGCATTTCCTCATGGTAGGGATGCTGCATGTAAAGTTTCATTGAATTTGAGTTACCAGTTCCACAGATTTCACGCGGAAACGAAATAATTAATTAAATTAAAATGTCCTATTTTAACATAAAAAGGGCAATAACTCCCTGAAAAATCATTAGGCCGGAACAATCTGACAATACGCGCATGACTTCGTGGTAGGGATACTGCATATAAAATTTCATTTAATGCTATGTAGTGAAATATAGGAAAATATCAGTGAGATATATCCCTATATCACTCACAGTGATGGACTACTTTTTTAAATTTTGTTTGATTCGAACAAAATTTAATTGTAGGTGATGTCACCATTTATCATACAGAATTACCCAAAACAGAAAAGTAGTGAAGATTAATAACACCATCTGTTAAGAATACCTCTCTGATATATTGAAGTGTCTTTCCTCTTATTTTCTCTTGGATTTTCCTCCGTCGTATTGAGCCAAGGAGACTAGAACAGACAATGCCTTGTGGGTACAAGTTTTACCCACAAGGCATTGGAGCTCGTCATCTTGGTCCAAATTTAATTTTAGCATCCAAAGTATTTATTTTATCCTTTGCACTTTATTCATCCCAACATATTACATTTGCACTTGTTGTTTACTGTACCTATGAACAGTAGTCTCCCTTTGTTTACATAATTGTATTGCCCGTTCTCCAAATCCAAAATATAACAAGAATCCAGTGCACCCTTTAGTAATAACTTGTGTTCATTAAGCACATAATTATATTGTTTTGTGTGTATTAAGTTTTCATTGCCAGTAACCACTCTTAAGTATTTAAGTATCCAATATGGAACGCCCAAACTGCCTTTTGTGGAGAGAAACTGATATGCTTGGTTAGTTGGCATTTGGTTGTGTCAAGCTGGCATTAGGTTGAGTGTGATTGGCGTTATGTTGAGTCAAGTTGACGTTATGTTGAGTCAAGATGACACGAGGTTGAGTCAAGGTGGCATTATGTTGGGTCAAACTGGCATAAGGTGGAGTCAAAATAGCATAAGGTTGAGTCTAGTTGGCATTCGCTGGAGTCAATTTAACATTGGGTTGAGTCAATTTGAAATTATGTTTGGTCAAATTGGCATAATGTTGGGTGAAAATGGCATTACGTTTTAAGATAGCATTAGGTTGAGTCAAACTGGCATTTTGTTGGGTCAAAAAGCAATTTGGTTGTGTCAAGTTGGCATAATGTTCGGTTAAGTTGACATTAGGTTGAGTCAAGTTAACACTAGATCGATTCAAATTGGCCTTATGTTGGGTCAAGTTATCATTAGGTTGAGTCAAGTTGTCATAATATTTGGTCAAGTTGGCATTAGGTTGATTCAGATTGGCATTATGTTGAGTCAAATCTAGTGTTTTATCCAGGCCCTTATCGCGCAGCGCGGCACCATGCCCTTTTTTTCAAGCGCCACTTTGCCCTTTTCAAAGGCAAAAGCTGCCACTCACACTAATCAATAACGATCTTAATTGCCTCTTGACCACAGGTACTTGTAACAATGATTTTTTAATGTTCCATACGTATATACACTTTTATTATAGTGTATATACGTATGGAACATTAAAAAATCATTGTTACAAGTACCTGTGCTATTGCACACATGCATTTCTAATCGATTTGATTAAATCGATTACTGTGCTCGATTTATTGCCGACACACGTTTCTAAGCGATTTGATTTAATCAATAACTGTACTAATGATTGTCAGCTTGATCCTTGAACCCGATTCTTAAACCGACCAAAGTGGTAACATCAAGGTCTAATTGATAATGCGTATACAGTTAACTTAATGAAACATAACGTAAACTCGTAGATTGGACAAATCCCCATCTCACTATCCGTGTTCGTTACGGATTGATTTTTTGAATTAATATGATTCATTATTTCAATTGACAAATACTTTTAGCACTGCGAAAATGTAAAATTACAAATAATTACCTTTAGTAGCTTAACTTCGGGTCAAACACCGGTCATCGGTAGTCGGTTTCTCTGTCTAGAGACTTGAGGTGTGTGAAAGGGAACCAAGTTGTAAAAATGGTATGCATGTCAAATATGAATTACCTGTCAACACCTTTTGGGCCCGAAATGTAAAAAAAACACAACTAGCCTCTTCAAAATATTCCCGGACATGTCATTTAAGATGGCCTGAAACAGAAGTTTTCATTACAGATTCTATTTTATTTTCAAACGTTCCTAATCAAAACCTTACATACGTAGAGCAGCTCTGATCAGTGCATTGGACATACAGTAAATTATCTTATTGTATATTGTTTTTGTACTTGTGTGTTAAATCGTCGGACAATAAATTATGAACAAGTTTTTTTTATTAACTTGTTGCTTATATTTGTGAAGATGGAAAATGCCATCGTGCAAACGGAGGTTGGCACAAATTAGAAAGGAGAGTGTAAAAGTGGCAAAAAATACCATTAGTTTATTAAAATTTGTGCAAAGGACAGACGAAACTTTAAACATATTTAGTCACAAAACTGACATGATATATCTTAACAAGTAGATAATGCCTAGATTGGGCTGAATGTTACAAGAACTTATTAGAGCTCTGTCCAAAAATGGAACTGAAAGGTAATTATATGTTTGCTACGAATCTTTAGGTTTGTAAATATAAAGTATCGATCTATAAGAACTAAGAAAGTAATTATGTGATCCACAGAATTTGCATCCCAATTTTCTCCATACGTTACGGACACACAAGTCCATATTAAAACAAGCTGTGTACTACTTATGTTATATAAAGAGATTTACATAAAATAAACGCGTTCAGCAGATATACAACATACAATATGTTTTTCTTGTTAGTTTAATCCATGTGAATATTGAATACTGCGTGTGCCAAAACTTGTTTTTGGTACAAAAGACTGATAACATGCTTTTATATGTTGTTTTTATATAAATATAACTTGTATATATAAATATGATACCCATAGCCAACACACTGAAACACATGTGCCCTTTTAAAAGAACACAGCACGCTAAAATGCTCTTTTTAAATATATTGCGCCATGCCCCTCTGCCTTCCTGGATAAAACACTAAAGTTGACATTGTGTTGAGTCAAGTTTGCTTTAGGTTGTGTCACGTTTTCATTATGTTGAGTCAAGTTGGTATTAGATTGGGTCAAATTTGCATAATGTTTGGTCAAGTTGACATAAGGTTGAGTCATGTAAACATTATGTTGGGTCAAGTTGGCATCAGATTGAGTCAATTCGGCATAAGGTTCTATCAAACGTATGATATGTTGAGTGGTTTTTACTTTATGGCCTGTTTGTTCTATGAACCGAACATAAGGACCATACCACTCAACAGTGCATTATATTGACCGAAGGTTTTAGTACCGGAACGCAACATTAAAATACACTGACTTGACATAAAGTAAATATCTCTCAACATATCATACATTTGGCTTAACATAATGCCAACTTGACTCAATCCAATGTCAATTTGACCCAGCATAATGACAACTTGACTCAACCTAATTGCTTTTTGACCCAACAAAACGCTAACTTGACTCAACCTTACGTCATCTTGACTCAACTTAATGCCAAATAGACTCAATCATATGTCAACTGGACCCAACATTATGCCAATTTGACTCAACTTAATGCCATAGTAACTAAACATAATGCCATCTTGACCCAACATTATGTCAAATTGACTAAACATAATGCCAATTTGACCCAACACTAACTTGACTCAACCTAATACCAACTTGACTCAACATAATGGAAACTGGACTCAACCTAAAGCAAACTTGACCCAACATAATGTCAACTTGACTCAAAATAATGCCAGCTTGACTCAACCAAATGGCAACTAACCAAACATATCAGTTTCTCTCAACAAAAGGCAGTTTTGGCGTTCCATAATCCAATGTGTGTTCTTGTAAGTGTTCAGCGTTGTATTCTCCGCCATCTTGTTTTCTTCAAATTCTTGATCGACTTTTAATCAATTGTGTTGTTAAGTCCGAATAATTAATATAGAAAACACTTTATACGTGTAAGTATTCAATTTCAGAACACTCCTTAACAGTACATCTTTTGTTGTTTTACATTTTAACGCGCATCTACGAGTTTAATCAGCTTAAATTGCTTGCAAAACACATGTGCATTTGAATGTCGTAACTGTGTTAACTATTGTTTACATCATAACACCTATGCACACGCTATTTTTAGAAAACTGAATTTTGGAGAACTGAACGCACTTTCACTTTCAATAATTACTTTCATCATTAATATATTTAAAGCTAGCAGTGTGTGTTAACTTCTTGATTGAAAAGCTGACTAACGACTATGAGTATCCAATTGTATTTAAACTTAAATAAATTTAGAAACACGGAATCTGCGTTGTCTATCAATATACTGAGTAGCATAGTAGACTGTTGTACTGTAAACACGCTGACATGATGAATTACTTGAGTCAAATTTTTTTTGCAATTTAAGTTGCTTACTAGATCTAATCCATGTCACATTTGATCGTAATCCAAGAGGCGCTGGAATGCTTATTACTAATCCGGATTACTACACATTAAAGAGAAAATTGTGCGGATGAAATATTGTAAATATCGTGTTAAAAATCCCCTAAATAAAAATCAAATGTAAAGAATATTCAAACAGCATTTAAATAAAAAGAAAATTGGTTTGTTTTCGGTGTGATAACGCGTGATATCATCACCAGAAAGGGAGACAATAATATATATTTACATTCGCGCAAGTGCTCGTAAAAAATATTAATTGTCTCCCTTTCCAGTGACGATATCACTCGTTATCACACCGAAAACTAACAAATATCCTCTGTATATTGAATTCGAGTTAGCAGTTCCAGAGATCTCGTGCGGAGACAAAAATTTCCTTTTAAAATGTCCTATTGATAATTAGAAAACAAAAACTCCCCGAAAAATCATCAGACCAGAACGACTTGACACTATGCGCATGTCTGCCCTTTAGGGATGCTGCATATAAAGTTTCATTGAATTTTAGTGATAAGTTCCCGAGATCTCGCATGGAAACGAAGTATCGGACAGAAGGACGGATTAACGGACGGACAGACAGATTGACGCATAAAATTGTTGGGGAAATCAATTGACACCCGAACTAACTAAATAGCAGTTGAATAAGAAATCAGACGCACAATAATTATAAGTTGCAATCGATTCCTGTCAGTGGTCGCTGAGAAAGAACCCGTACAAGAATGGTAGTTCATGAAGAAATTACAGCAACAATAAAAACCCAAACACGTACCACGAAACATATTGCACCAGTAAGCGAATAATAGGGGACATAATGACGGTCTGACAGGGCGGCAATTATTTGATCCTCTGATAGTTTTCATGGAGCTTTAAGACTGAATAGAATTGGCCACAACAGACAAAGAAATGTCGACATGTAACATGAGTAATGTGCACTTTTAGTACTACTGAAAACAACAGATGATGTAGGTATTTTTGTTCATGAAGTATATTTATTTGCTTGACATAACGGACAACTGACACAAAGAGCAGGAATGTAGAATTTCTGTTCATACACAGACTGATATTTTTCTCGCATCTTTCTTTGGCTGAGTTTCTTGACACAATATTTGTAGTGTAGTGCTGTCGAGGTTCTACTTTATTTGATATCCAACAAAAAAAGACGATTTAGCATTCCATCTATTGAAAATCTAGTAGGCCGATTACCTGAATGAACAGTGATGCTGAATGAAATAATTCATAATTATATTTGTTTCTAGGATTTTAAGTGACAATTTAATTGCATGCTTCAAATACAAAGGCTTTAATTATTCGACATTATCGCTAGCTTCAACATCTGACCTAGTTGCGAGCTTGCTCTCTTCGACTTAATTGCAAGCTTTAGCAAATAGATTATAATTCTTTTACTTAATTGCAAACGTCAGCAAACAAGTTTTAACTATTCGACTTAATTGCAAGCTTCAGCGTGAAAGGTTTTAACTTAACTACGAGTTTCTACAAAAAATTAAACAATTCAAATTTAACTGCGAGTTTCTACAAAAAGTTGTAGCTATTCGACTTAACCCGGCGCAAGTTTCTACAAAAAGTTTAATTATTTGACTTAACCCAGCGCGAGCTTCTATACAAAGTTTTTTTAACTATTCCACTTAACCGCGAGCTTCTGCAAAAAGTTCTAACTCTTTGACTTAACCTTGAGCTTCTACACTTAAGGTTTTAACTCTTCGACTTAACCTTGAGCTTCTACACTTTAGGTTTTAACTGTTCGACTTAACCGCGAGCTTCTAAAAAAATATTTAACTCTTCGTTAACTTTTTTACTTAACCGCGAGCTTCTACAAACAGTTTTAACTTTTTGACTTAACCACGAGCTTCTACGAACAGTTTCAACTCTTCGCCTTAACAGCGAGCTTCTTCAAAAAGTTCCAACTCTTAGACTTATCCGAGAGCTTCAACAAAAAGGTTCTAACTCTTCGACTTAACCGCAAACTTCAGCAAACAAGTTTTACTCTTCGACTTCTACAAAACGTTCGTACTCTTCCACTTAACCGCGAGCTTCAATAAAAAGGTTCTAACAATCAGACTCAGCAACGAGCTTCTACAATACGTTCTTACTCTTTGACTTAAGGGCGAACTTCTATAAAAAGGTTCTTAACAATTCGACTGAACATCGAGCTTCTACAAGAAAGATATAATACTTCCAACTTAACCGTGAGCTTCTACAGACAGTTC